>SNQJ01S0010998.1:161023-174219 GCA_010110895.2 Picea sitchensis
TTTCAGACTCTCTAAACATGAAAATATTTTCGAGTGATATTGCTTCCTTTAACACTCGTTAAAAGGTTTGAAAGGGAATCTTTTGAGTAATAGTTTATCTCTTTTTTAGACCTCGAAGATTAAAATTATGAAAAAGGACAACCCTGGAGTTGTCTTTAAGTTATTTTCAGAGTCTTTAAATATGAAAAACCACTGAGTTTTCCTTCTCTGGACTCGCTAAAACTACAAATTGAAGGGTCCATATGGGGACAAACTATTCCGGTTCATTAAACAAAGAAAGAGGAATTTACTGAAGGTGCGTTATATCAAACATGTTTTATCCTCCTCAAGTTCGTTAAATTAAAAAGAGGTACTCATCTATCTCAATGAGGGAAAACAATTAAGGAAGTGGGTCAAGTTTCTTGAAAACTTTTGTAAACAGCTCTTGCAGTATCCCTTGAACATGAAACTTGTTTTAACCTTCACATTGAACACTTGGATAATCCTCTAAACCTCTGCACTAAACCAATCCTATGAGTCTTTCCACTCCTTTGAACCATCCAAAGAATTCCTCAACACTCATTGCATTATGTTTTGGTACACTTTATGTTAATGCTGCCAAGTATCATGTCATGCCTCAGTGTTCAAGGGATCTTCCTGCCTCGAGAGTAAACCATCCACAAAATTTCCAGTTTGCATACCCGTGTCAGTCTGTGTTCATCTATTTTATCTTATCACTTTCTAGTATCAGTTTTGTGTTGATAATGAGGGATACATCAAGGCTCTCCTTCGATGAGTCTATTCCTATCGAATTCAACAGATTATCTTTGAATTATACTTAGAAAACAATTAGTACATTGGGACCTTCATGCCTCAATGACAGACCTCCTCGCTTCCGACAGTAAGTTTACATCATTGACCTCTGATCGGATGATTCCACAAATGTTTTACCTGAGCTCATTTATTCACATCCCCTGAATTGTACTAGGGTACCTTGGGAATCATTGACATCACAATTGATTTCCCTCGCACTTGTTAATGATTTACCTCAACGACTAGTAATCAAGTGGTTTCTACCATGTTTGACACCAAAAAATATATTCACATGGCTAGATTCGTACCACATTGGGATTGCGATGAAGACCATGGGTTAAGTATTCATTATGACATCTACTGATCCAGATTATTTTGAGAACAACATGAAGGAAGAAATACAACTGAGATATAACAATGAAATACACAAAAATATAAAAGAGAAAATAGAAATACAGTGAAACCCAACTTCTATTACTGAATAATATAGAAAAACATTGTAGAACACAAACTGGAAAATGGGGTAGCTTATCTCTAAAAACAAAGAGATGTTGGATACGCTTCATTCATAAGAAGCTTTACATCACACTCCATTTCATGATTAAAGGGAATCCTTCACGTCAACTATATATGAGAAAGTTAGAGGAGAACAATTCCCATGATGCATGTGGGATAAATTTGATGTAGACTGCCACCCAGGCTACGTCTGCTTCCACCAGGACCTTCTTCTCCCCTCGACCCGAAGAGCTAAATTACTTCTTCAAATCCCTTATCGGGACTTTTCTGCACCCACAGGATGCTCTTTACGACCTCCCTACCGTCTTATTGGGAAATTGGACCTCGCGTGATCACGATTCCTGTACTCACAGAATCGGGTCTTGTAAATCCCCGAACCCCGATGACTATTTTCCCGCAGCTTCCTATCTTCTTATTGGGAATTGCCTCGTCGGGAAATCGGTACTCACGTTGTCATGAGTTACTGCTCATGCGAATCCCTGATTCTCAATCTACGATGACACCTGTCCTCCTTTATTGCGCTCTGCAACCCCACATGCTAATCAATGGTTGCCGAGATATCGCCTCTCGTGACCTCGCAAACTTTGATGCAAATATTTGCGGCTCCAACTCGCGAACCCCCGAGTTCTCGATATGCCGATGCCACCTGTCGTCATCTCCCTACAAGGGCTGACCTTCCGATACCTGTCCTCCACCGAAATGGTGTGACAGTGGGACCATCGCGTTTCGCGAAATCACGTTTCCTCCTGCTACGATTTCGTTGTATGCGAAAACCCTGAAATTTCGAACCCTGACTCCCCTGGATCTCGCGCAACGTATCCCAACTGTGGTCAACGGTCCTGATCGCATCGGGAAATCGCTAATCGTGATTTCATGCACAAGACATTTGGCTCCGGAAGTTTCGATTCTCCGATAAGCCGAGCTCCACTGACTCCCCTGCTCCCTGACACGTGTCTCACCGATCAACGGCTGAGATCCTTTCGGGAAATCGTGGATCGCGATTCCTTTCTCCAAGAGTTTCACGACCACAGAAACCCCTATTTTTCGATGAGTCAAGTCTCGATGACTCCCTGACTCCTTCTCTGCTTGCTAGGCTTAAATCTTGCGCAACTTCCACGAGATCCGATGGCTGAAGGGACTTCGTCAATCTCCTCTGTGGATCTTGGCCGTCGATCCCTCCTCCTCGAGGATTTCTCTGGAATCACTAAGTATTTCTCCTTAAGACTTACTGTCCAAGCCTGCACCTGCAACTTCTGCTTGACCCTTCTTCGATGAAGCCTCCAGAGTTCTCTTTCAACACTATTACGAAAGGGCTAAACCTTCTGAGACTTTCCACTCTGATTCTTTTAGATGGATTCGTGCGCGCTCCTCGCACTTCGATGTTCAACAACTTCCTAAGTGTTGAATACCCTCGACTCTGTGCACTTTCTGTAGCAGTAGTCTTCAACCTCCTTTCCTCTCAGATTCACAACTGAGACTTCTTCTTCCACCTGCACTTTCCTTGCAAGGCTTCAACAAACCAAATCCACTTCTGGGTAAATGAGAACAAAAGTTCAACTACTGAGCCTTCATCGACGCACTCTATGCGGATGAATTCAACTGCACACCTTGCAGGAATCTTCTGGCTCAGATAGAGAAACAATTGAAGCTCATTCTATTTTTCCTTTCGACTTCAGTCAAAACATGAAATCACATGCACAGCATATACAAAGCAAATGCATAACCAGAAAACAAACATTCATGAGTATAGCATCAATACATAGAGAAAACAACACAAACCATGAGCTTGAATCAAAGCTTCCTTCTATAAATTCAAAGGTCTATACATGGGTGTTCTTCATACAATTATCTGCTTGTTCTTCTCTTCTGAATGCTGGCTAATGTTACAATGATACAATGAGGGTGTCTATATCCATTTTCCCTCCTTCCATCAAAACTGTCTAATCTAGAAATAAATCCTACCTACCTGCATTAACTAGATTAAATGCCTCCTTATCTACTTCAGACAAGAGCGTATGGCTTGAGGTATGATACAATATACAAAAGTCGCTCTCCATAAATGGTGCATTTATACATTGGCGCATTATCTTGAATGAAATTTCAAAAAAGTTTCGACTGGACTTGTCCAGTTGTTCGTTGTCGTCCATGCTAGCTCGCTTGTCTTGGGCGATGCTCCTTGATGAGTTGGTGATGCTCCTGCATCATACTCCTCGGCCTGAAAAACTTTCATGGGCTCCTGTCCATGAGCTCCTGCACAGTCTGTCCATGCTTTTGAATCACTGCTTCTGTCTCCCAGCTGGCATCTTCCACTGGATGGTTTTTCCATTTGACCAGATACTCAGAGTATTCCTTTCGTCTAGTCTTTTTACGCACCCTCTTGTCAAGTATACGCTCCATCTGTGGCTTTTCTGCAATCAACATCTGCTTCTGCCACTGGATTTCTGGCTGCTCATCACTTCCAGCTCCTGCTTCCTCAACCTTATATGGATATAAGTCTGAGACATTGAATGTCAGAGATATTCCGATGTCTTCCGGCAATTCAATCTCATAAGCGTTTTCTCCCAACTTCTTCAAGACTCTGCATGGCCCAATTTTCTTCATTTTCAGCTTGTTATATGTTCCTCTTGGGAAACTTTCCTTCCTCATATGTGCCATAACTAGGTCACCAACTTCGAACTGAAGTTGTCTCCGATGTTGATCTGCTTTGCGCTCATATTCCTGGTTTGATTCCAGTAATCGTTGCTTCACCCTGCTGTGAAGTTCTTCCATCTCCTCTACGAATTCTTCAGCATTTGCGCTCTTGGTTATTATCTTCTCTGAATCCCTCAGTTCATATACTCCTCTCGGCTGCCTGCCATATACAATTTCAAATGGACTTTTTCCTGTGCTCCTATTCATTGAGTCATTGTATGCAAACTTTGCCTATGGCAACACATTGTCCCAACTGCTCTGGTTCTCTGTCACCAAGCTTCTGAGTAAATATCCTAGACTTCTATTTAATACCTCTGTTTGCCCATCCATCTGAGGATGATAGGCTGAACTAAACATCAAGTTAGTTCCCATCTTATTCCAGAGTGTCCTCCAGAAATGTCCAATGAACTTTGTATCCCTGTCCGATACTATGCTTCTAGGTAAACCATGAAGTCTAACGATCTCCTTGAAAAACAAGTTGGCGATATGAGTCGCATCGCTGGTCTTCTGGCATGGAACAAAATGTGCCATTTTTGAAAACCTGTCAACCACCACAAAGATCGAATCATGTCCTCTTTGCATCCTAGGCAATCCCAATATGAAACCCATGCTGATTTCATCCCACGGCCTCTCGGGTATGGGTAATGATTGATAGAATTCTGCATTCTGCTTCCTGCCCTTTGAATGCTGGCAAATTCTACATCTGTCAACAAAATTCCTGACATCTGACTGCATCCTCGGCCAAAAATATGCTTCACTCAGCTTTGCAAATGTCTTATTGTGGCCAAAATGTCCTGCCAGTCCTCCATTGTGCTTCTCTTTTAGCAGATTCTCCCTCATGGAGCAATTTGGAATACATAGTTGGTTGCCTCTGAACAACAATCCACTTTGGATCATGTAATCTATCCACGGGCTTTTGTCTCTGAGAAATGGATTCTCAGCGACCTCATATGCCTCTCCAAAATCTGCATCTCCTGCGCACATGTGTCTGAGATTTTCAAAACCCAATGTCCTGACTCGAAACTCCTGCAACAACAAACACTTCCTGCTCAAAGCATCAGCCACTTTGTTAGCGGTACTTGAAATGTGTTTAATTACAAATGTAAAATTCTGCATATACTCTACCCATTTAGCATGTTTCTGATTCAACTTCTCCTGTTGACTCACAAACTGCAATGCATGATTATCACTATACAAAACAAATTCTTTTGGGATCAAGTAATGCCTCCACTTCTTCAATGCCTGTATGATTGCATAAAACTCTTTATCATATGTGGAGTATTTTAGCTTTGCTTCATCCAGCTTCTCACTGAAATATGCAACTGGTCTGTCTTCTTGACTCAAGACTTCTCCTATGGCATACCTGCTTGCATCACATTTCACCTGAAATGTCTTCTGGAAATCCGGCAACACCAACACTGGTCGTTCCGTGATCTTCCGCTTCAACAGATTGAAGATTTTATCAGCCTCCGTTGTCCAATGAAAAGACTTATGTAATTTTTTCACTGTTTCCATCATCGTTGCGCTGATTCCACTGAAATTCCTGATGAATTTTCGGTAGAAACTAGCCAGTCCATGAAAACTTCTCACCTCGAAAATATTTATTGGTGACGGCCAATTCTTAATTACCTCCACTTTACTTGGATCCATCCTCAATTCATTTGTCGATATGACAAACCCAAAGTAAATGAGTTATGTCTTCATAAATGAAGATTTCCTCATGTTAATCAACAACTTCTCTTGCTGTAGCTTCTTCATTACTACAACTAAATGCTTCAGATGCTCTTCCTTTGTTTTGCTGAAAATTAATATGTCATCCAGATAAACAATGAAAAACTTACCAATGAATTCCTTCAACACTTCATTCATTAGCCTCATGAAGGTACTCGACGCATTCGTCAAACCAAACAGCATGACTAGCCATTCATACAACCCTTCATTGGTTTTGAAGGTTGTCTTCCATTCATCACCTTCCCTCATGTGAATCTGATGGTATCCTCTTTTCAAATCAACCTTTGAAAAAATTTTAGCCCCACTTAAACAGTCCATCAAGTCATCCATCCGTGGCAATGGAAACATGTACCTAATGGTTATCTTTTTAATGGCTCTGGAATCTGTGCACATGCTCCAGCCTCCATCTTTCTTTGGACTCAGTACTGTCGTAACAACACACGGACTTAAACTCTCCCTAACCAGTCTTTTATCCAATAATTCCTGTACCTGCCTTTTAACTTCTTCGTTCTCCTGCGGCGTCAACCTGTATGCAGCTTTGTTTGGTAAAATGGCTCCTAGTATGAGGTCTATATTATGACTCACACTCCTCATCGGTGACAAAAAATGAGGTAATTCGTCTACAACAATGTCAACGAACTCTTCCAGCAGATCCTGAATTTCTTCCGGCAAGTCATCCACTCTTGTGCTGGTCAAAACAACTCTTGGTTTCCTGACCACAAAGAATTGTGGATCTTCCTTCTTCTTTACTTCCGCCAGAAGTTCCTTCCCACTCATGAGAAGTATAGTATTTCTCAGTTCTGGTTTTACTTCTTTGTCCTTAATTGGAAGTAACATATGGGTTCTCCCATTCTTCTCCAAAGTATACGTGTTCATCTTCCCATCATGAACTATGTTCTTCTCATATTGCCATGGTCTTCCTAGCAATAAATGACATAAATCCATAGGGATAACATCAAAGAGAATTGTATCATTATATCCTCCTATCTTGATGTCAACTAAGCACTGTTTAGTGACACTCACTTGATGTCCCTTCTGTAGCCATGAAACATTGTATGGACTCGGGTGATCATTTGTCTCCAGCTCTAGTTTCTCCACCATCTCGGTTAAAACAAGATTGTCGGTGCTTCCGCTGTCCATGATAACCTTGCACTTCCTATCTTTGGTCTTGCATGCAGTTATGAAAAGTCTGTTTCTTTGAGTTGTGTCCTCCACATCCTCCTCAGGTGTTAAGAGAACCTTGTGCATCATTAGTGACCTTCCGTCTTCGGCGTCTTCTGCTTCAGTGGCTCGCCTCTGTGCCTCGACGATGTGAGCTTCTCCTCCATCCTTCTTTCTATCTGGACAATCAACTTCCTTGTGTCCATTTTTCCCACATGTGTAGCATGTGATGATTCCTCCTCGGCCTCTTCCTCTACCTTTGGTACGAGGAAAAGTATTATTATCAGCGTATCCTCCACTCTGTTATGTCTACTGCCTTCGCTTCTCAGCGTGCTGGCCTCGCTGCGAACTTCCACCTCTTTCTTTTCTCGTCTGAGGCTTCTTCCAGTCGTCCTTGGATTTCTGGAACCTATCTTGGGCAACTGACTTACCTTTTGATTGGATTCTACCTTGACCTCGCTGTCCAAGCTTACAGCTTAACTTCTCCTCAGCTTTTAACGCCATCTGATACGCATCCTCCACCGTTCTGATGGTTGTCATACTCATCTCATCCTGGATATCGTATCTCAAGCCATTCATATACCTGGCAACTTTTTCATCATCGCTCTTCCGATGAACTGCTCTGATATTGAGCTTGTAAAACTCCTCAGTATACTCCTTTACCATCATCAACTTCTGTCTCAGGTTTTGCATTCTCCTGAACAAAGTGATTTGATAATACCTTGGGATGAACTTTGCCTTCATCTTCGCAATCATTCGATCCCAACTTTTGATATTTTGTTTACCTTTGGAACGTCTATCTACTTGAAGCTCGTCCCACCATAATGTTGCATGTCCCTTCAGTTTGGTGACAATATGCCTAACCTTTTTATCCTCTTCGGTATCCCCATAATCGAAGTAGGTGTCAAGAGCTCTGATCCAATCCAACAACTCTTCTGCATCCAGACTTCCTTCATAAGTTGGAATGTCCATCTTTGTCTTTGAACTCATTCGGGCGATAGCTTTGATTAATCTCTCATTGGCTGCATCTTCGACTGCCACTTCTCCTTGTTGTTCAACTTCCACTTCGCCTTCGGAGTCACTCAGATATCCAACACTGGCTGTGCGTCTCTGTGCTGCTTCCATATCTTCTAATCTCGCTCGGAGATCATGTATCTTCCTTTCCATCTCTGGCACCTGTGCTTGTCTTCCTCTGCCTCTCTGGTTTCCCCTATCCTTTGGATCAGGTGATTGTCTTTCTCTTCTCGGCGGCATGGTGAAATTTTCCTTTCTTCTCTGCTACAGAAAGAAAATAATTTCTCACTCTGATACCACTTGATGCAGACCACCACCCAGGCTACGTCCGCTTCCACCAGGACCTTCTTCTCCCCTCGACTCGAAGAGATAAATTGCTTCTTCAAATCCCTTATAGGGACTTTTCTGCACCCACAGGATTCTCTTTACGACCTCCCTACCGTCTTATCAGGAAATCAGACCTCGCGTGATCGCGAGTCCTGTACTCACGGAATCGGGTCTTGTAAATCCCCGAACCCTGATGACTATTTGCCCGCGACTTCCTATCTTCTTATTGGGAATTGCCCCATCGGGAAATCGTTACTCACGCTGTCGTGAGTTACTTCTTGTGCGAATACTTGATTCCCAATCTTCGATGACACGTGTCCTCCTTTATTGTGCTCTGTGACCCCACATGCTAATCAATGGTTGCCGAGATATCACCTCTCGCGACCTCGCAAACTTTGACGCAAATATTTGCGGCTCTAACTCGCGAACCCCCGAGTTCAAGATATGCCGATGCCACCTGTCGTCGTCTCCATACAAGGGATGACCTTCCGACACCTGTCCTCCACCGAAATGGTGTGACAGTGGGACCGTCGCATTTCGTGAAATCACGGTTCCTCCTGCTACGATTTCGTTGTATGCAAAAACCCCGAAATGCCAAACCCCGACTCCCCGGGATCTCGCACCACATATCCCAACTGTGATCAACGGTCCTAATTGTGTCGGGAAATCGCTAAACGCGATTTCATGCACAAGACATTTGGCTCCAGAAGTTCTGATTCTCCGATGAGCCGAGCTCCACTGACTCCCCTGCTCCCTGACAAGTGTCTCACCCATCAACGACTGAGATCCTTTCGGGAAATCGTGAATCACGATTCCTTTCTCCAAGAGTTTCGCGACCACAGAAACCCCGATTTTCCGATGAGTCAAGTCTCAATGACTCCCTGACTCCTTCTCTGCTCGCTAGTCTTAAATCCTGCGCAACTTCCCCGAGATCCGACGGCTGACGGGACTTCGTCAATCTCCTCTGTGGATCTTGGCCGTCGATCCCTCCTCCTCGAGGATTTCTCTGGAATAACTAAGTATTTCTCCTTAAGACTTACTATCTAAGCCTGCGCCTTCAACTTTTGCTTGACCCTTCTTCGATGAAGCCTCCAGAGTTCTCTTTCAACAATATTACAAAATGGATAAACCTCCTGAGCCTTTCCACTCTGATTCTTTCAGATGGATTCGTGCACGCTCCTCGCACTTCGACGGTCAACAACTTCCTAAGTGTTGAATCCCCTCGACTCTGTGCACTTTCTGCAGCAGTAGTCTTCAACCTCCTTTCCTCTCAGATTCACAACTGAGACTTCTTCTTCTACCTGCACCTTCCTTACAAGGCTTAAACAAACCAAATCCACTTCTGGGTAAACGAGAACAAAAGTTCAACTAATGAGCCTTCATCGACGCACTCTATGCGGATGAATTCAACTGCACACCTTGCAGGAATCTCCTGGATCAGATAGAGAAACAATTGAAACTCATTCTATTTTTTCTTCCGACTTCAGTCAAAACATGAAATCACATGCACAGCATATACAAAGCAAATGCATAACCAGAAAACAAACATTCATGAGTATAACATCAATACACAGAGAAAACAACACAAACCATCAGCTTGAATCAAAGCTTCCTTCTATAAATTCAAAGGTCTATACATGGGTGTTCTTCATACAATTCTCTGCTTACTCTTCTCTTTTGAATGCTGGCTAATGTTACAATGATACAATGAGGGTGTCTATATCCATTTTCCCTCCTTCCATCAAACTATCTAATCTAGAAATAAATCCTACCTACCTGCATTAACTAGATTAAATGCCTCCTTATCTACTTCAGACAAGAGCATATGGCTCGAGGTCTGATACAATATACAAAAGGCACTCTCCATAAATGGTGCATTTATACATTGGCGCATTATCTTGAATGAAATTTCAACAAAGTTTCGGCTGGACTTGTCCAGCTATTCGTTGTCGTCCATGCTGGCTCGCTTGTCTTGGGCGATGCTCCTTGACGAGTTGGCGATGCTCCTGCATCAAAATTGGACTAAGATTATAAAATTCCATAGGCATGTAAAACACTAGGACTTCCCGAGCGGTCACCCATCCTAGTAGTACTCTAGCCCGAGCATGCTTAACTACAGATTTCTAATGGGATCCAATGCATTAACGTTCTTCTTTAATCATGTACATAATACCACTAGAAATCATTAAATGATGTATGCAATTAACAAATGAAGATGACATTACATTCCATTCCCCATAAAAAGGGTGAATATCATAGTTTATCAAAACCACATGCTCAAAATGGTGATTCAGTGGAAGAGGTGGATGGCCACTGAGATCCATTTGGATCAATCCTCCCCCCTTATGAAGAAATGGTACCCATTGTGTCAAGTTCACTTGGGATATGGGGAGAATTCTCCTAAATCTAAATCTTGTTTCGTTGCTTTCCTTGCTGAAGATGTTGTCCTGCTTAGCCATTTGAAGGATGTGATGAACCTACTGCTAGAGGAGTTGAATCCATTCAACCAATATAACTTCATGATATACCTGAGTGTGGGAGGACTCTGTCGGTGAATATGAAACATGAAGAGTATGAAGGGTTATGTTATAACCTTGCTTGACTAGTCAGTGTGGAGGCACCCTCGTAAATGCATCAAGAACATCTTAGTACTCGTATAAAATCTTGTCGATCTGCTTTTGTTGGATAGAAAGGTCTTGGACTGAGGCTGCAGTGGTTTAAGTGTCATTTTGTTCACCATATGATCAGATTGTGAAGAGGCTAAACTTTTTAATATGAGAGATTACTTTGTGGCATTGTTTTGGTGGGACAATAGTCAGAACTACCTATGGTATCCGGTATAGTTAACCCCCCAGAGTAACAATGACGCTACAGTGTCCAGACTCATAAAACACATGACGCCTCCACATATATGGTTGGCCTAATATAACATCACAGACTTCTAGTGGGGAAACATCACAAAATACCTCATCCGTGAAGGGATTGATGCCGTAGGACATGCGACACTGTTGGCTGACATGAATATCTTGACCTCGGCAAAGCCACCCAATGTTGTATGGCTGCAGTTGTGGTATTGTTGGCAAATTCAAATTCTTGACAAGATCTATTGAGATGATGTTATTTTGGCTTCCACTATCAACAATAAAATGCAGTGGGGTCCCCTTCACCCACATCTGTGAATGGAAGAGTCACTCCCCCTCCTCAAGAACCTCTTCTGGTTGGATTTTCGCAGTTGCAATAGTAGTAGTGGGTTCTACATCAATGATGTGTCTCTTTTTATTATTTTTTGAATCAGGGTCCAAGTCAGGGTTCGACTCTTTGTCTTTGAGCTCGACCAACAATGAGTGTATTGAATGACATTCATCAGTCTTGTGCCAAGGTCTATTGTGGAACTCACACCCCTTCCCAGTGTCTTTGTTAGACTTCTCATTACCATTCTTTTCTTGCATATGTGATTGGATATCCTGAGTTTGGCCTTCCTTGCTCTGTCTATGCTTCTCCCACTTACTTTGTTTCTTGAATGTCGGATCAATTTTGACTGCATAACGATAAGCATCTCCCAGTGAGGAGATGTCCAGGAAATCCATCTATGTTTGAATGTACCTGTGTAGACCACTGCGGTACTTCAAAACCAAGTGTCGCTCAGAGTCTTTGATACCCAACTTTGAGCGCAAGGTATGAAATATGTTGGTGTATTCCACCATCGCTTAGTCTCTTTTCTGACGCAGAGTTGTCCATCTCATGTATTGGTTATCATAGTTTCTGACAGGGTAGAACTCTTCCGTTAGGGAATATACAAAGGTCGTCCAAGTGGGTTCTCTCCCAAATAGTGTATATCCATCCATAGTGTACCTCTCCTAGTAACCTTCCCACCAATATCTAACATGGGGAAGGGATTTAAGGAGTGTGGAGGTGATCTTTTCACCGTCAAGAAAATTTTGGGATAGAGTAATAACCTTATATGTAACAACCCTAGTTAAATAGTTGCATAGGGTTTATCAAGAGTAGTTAATTAAATAATTAACTGTCCTAGTGTGTATTAGTTAAATAAAGATTATTTATTAATAATATTAATTAATTAATTAATTAATTATTAATTGTTTAATAATTGATTAATCAACACATTTATGGTTTGGGATAAAGTAATAAATGGACTTTAATTTATTTATGATAAGATTTTACGTATGACAGGGGATAAGGTAGTAAATGGACTTTAATTAATTTATGATAAGATTTTATGTATGACAGGGGATAAGGTAGTAATGGACTTTAATTTATTTATGACAAAACTTTAGATATGACAGGGGATAAGGTAGTGAAGGAGGGGGATATGACGGGGGAGGCCTATGGGAGAAGGTTCTGAAAATTTCGGGAGGAAACATTATTTTGGGATGGCGACTGTATTTCCTAGTTTGGGGGATATTTTATGGCTTTGGAGTTTGGTTTTGGAGGTTGGGTGAACTGTTGCAGGGGGCACCAAGTTGTTGGGAGTTTTGGGCTCAGGGGCCAGGAATCCTTACAGAATCATGGAGCTAGGTAGTGAGATAAGTTACTCCTAGCTGGTTGGGTAGGTAGTCAGTTTTGGGCAGGGTTTGGTCAGAGCATCAGGCTAGGCAAAGCAGCAGAGAGGACATCCAGATATTGGGATAATAGCATCAGAAAAAAGTATTTTTATTTATGAATTTGCTGGGTTATGTGATGATTATGAAATTTGTTAGCATGTTGTACATAAATTTAAATTTATGTTATTTATATGCTGAATGAAAGAAATTACTTATTGTTTATGCGTCGAAGTAATCTTATTTGTTTAAATTTATGAATCTTATTAGACTTAATTAAATTTGGTTACTACACATGGTATTAGAGCCCTGGTTTAAAATCTGGAGCCAAGGGCCTACCTACCCACGCAGAAATTTAAACAAACCCCGCCCAAAAATTTAAAAACTTCTATTTAGTTATAGTGA
>SNQJ01S0010998.1:174229-254007 GCA_010110895.2 Picea sitchensis
TTATACGAGTGCTAGATATGGAGAAGGACTTCACAATTTGCACGGATGCCTCGAAGCAAGGGTTGGGGGCCGTGCTAATGCAAGATGGAGGAGTGATAGCTTATGCATCAAGGAAGTTGAAGAAACACGAAGAGCTATACGCGACTCATGATTTAGAGTTGGCAACTATAATGCTAGCTCTGAAACTGTGGAGGCACTATCTTGTGGGGTGAAACTTTGAGCTCAAAACGGACCATCAAAGTTTAAAACATCTCTTCACTCAAAGGGATCTGAATGTCAGGAAAAGGTGATGGAGTTAGTTTATGAGTGAGTACAATTTTGGTATTTCATACATGAAAGGAAAGGAAAATGTGGTCGCAGATTCCTTGAGAAGGAGACCACGTGTCTTCTCCCTAGTACCCTTAAAATTCAATCTGAGAGAACGTGTGTTGGTGCAACTCCAAGGAGATAGTTGGTATTTAAAGGTTACTTCAAACCTCTAGAGAGGGAGACAATTAAATCCAAAATATGAAGGATATAGTTTGGAAGCTGATGGACTATTGAGATATCAGGGAAGGATGTACATCCCTGAAGTTGGGGATATCCGAAGCATCATACAGAAGGAAGCCCATAGAGCACTTTATTGTGCGCATCCGGGTGTGAAGAAGATGTACGTAGACTTGAGGAAACTTTTCTTCTGGGTAGGCATGAACCGTGATGTAGTCCATTTCGTCGCCAAGTGCCTAGAGTGTCAAGGAGTGAAAGCTGACCACCATCACCCGACATGCCTCCTACAACCACATGATGTTCGTATGTCCAAGTGGGAAGTCATTTCTATGGATTTTGTTGTAGGGTTGCTGCTCACATCTCATAGACATAATGCCATTCTTGTGATAGTGGATAAGTTANGCTCATTTTATTCTGGTTAGAGACACTTACAATGTCACTGATGTGGCACATGTGTTTGTAAGCGAGGTTATTTGTTTGCATGGGATACCTAAGAAGACCATTTCAGATAGGGACTCCAGATTCACTTCTAGGTTTTTGACAAGTTTGCAGTCAACATTGGGGACTCAGTTGAACTTAAGCACAACTTATCATCCTGAAACAAATGGGAAAACCAAGAGAGTAAATCAAGTAATGGAATACGTGCTTAGGATGTATGTCATGTATAATCAAACCAATTGGGAGAAGTACCTACCTTTGGTAGATTTTGCCTACAATAACATTTTTCATAGCTCCATCGGAATGCCACCCTACGAAGCTCTGTATGGAAGACCATGCAGAACACCATTGATTTGGGATAGATTAGAAGACCGAGTAACAGTTGGGCCAAAATTGATTCAAGATATGGAGGAATAGGTGACTCAAATTAGACAGAGACTAAAGGAAGCACAGGATAGGCAGAAAAGTTATGCGGATGCACACAGGACCGACCGAAGTTATGAAGTGGGAGACCAGGTTTTCATTCGTATCAGGCCTAATAAGAGTACCATACGGTTCGGGAAGGGGACAAATTTTTCACCTCGATTTATAGGACCGTTCAAAATCCAAGAGAAAATTGGACCCATTGCCTATCGTCTCGTACTGCCACCCCACTTGCATATAACTCATAATGTTTTTCATGTATCTGTTTTATGTCATTATGTTGCTGATGAATCACATAAACTAAATTGGAAGGAATTGCAGGTATCAGACGTGGGAACTCTCACTGTAGAACCATTACACATATTGGATCGTAGAGTCCGACAACTTAGGAACCATCTGGTAGACCAAGTTAAGGTCCAGTGGGACAAGTATAATCCATGATCTGCTACTTGGGAAGATGCTCAGACACTATGACAAGACTATCCCTCACTTTTTTGACCACCTCGAGAATATGTTTCTCAAGGTTGGGTGTATGTAACACCACCTTTTGATTTAGACAACCAGGATTACCTGAGGCCTACATACTTTTATTTTCTATTCACAAGTGAAACTATTAAATGATACACTTAAACTTTTAAGATGTACGAACCTTTATGAATGTTTATATGTATTTGAATAATGATGGGCATGACGCGATATATTGTGAGAATGTAAATTTTATGAATGTTAAAATGTTATTGATGATGATGGATATAATGCGATCTACTATGTGACTGTAAATTTTATGAATGTTTAAATGTTATTGATGATGATGTATATACTGTGACATATTGTGTGAATGAGAATCCTATGATGGTTTAAATGTTATTAGAATGATGTTGGATATGATGCAATCTATTTCGTAAATGATAATTTTATGAATGGGTGTCGAAATTGAATTATGGGATATTATGAGATCTATTTCTAAATTGAAAACTTTGATGTTAAGTTGTAGGTACACGGTTACTGAATTGAAATGAAGGTTGTATGAAATTACACGAGGATAATGCATATAAATGTATGAGTTTGTGCTACAGACTAATCTGTAGGTTATGGGCTATGAAATAGCCAAGGGATAATGATGATGAAAGTGGATGTCATGACCACTAGCCAAGAGACATTATGGTATGAATCTTTGTATGTGAAATTATATTGGTTTGGATGCATTGCTATGATATGTGGACCAATGCAGGATTTCAGGTGATGAGACTGCCCAAAACCAAATAAACGATGACAAAACTCCCAGCAACACGGTGCCACTGTATATTCCATTGTAGGGTGTGGACCCTAGTTATGATTAGGAGGGGTGGAGGCATTTCCCACAGTGTATCCTCCGAAACCTGAAGTCGTGGGAGGACAATGTTAGCTCACGCTCCCCTAGACATGTGATGATGACTATCAGTTGCCTATTGGGGAAGCTTGGTCAAGATAGTGACACTTCTGCTTACGAGTTCTATTTGGAGTTAGGTCAATATAGTTGATGCTCCAAGATAGTCCAGAAAATGAAGGATAGGAATGAAGATGGAAGTAAGTTAGGGAGAAAGGATGAGTAGAAATAGTTGAGAGTGTATGGAGATTTGTCTTATGGTGGAAATTATTGTTTTTCCCTTCTGAAAATAAAATGTGTATATATGAATATTCATAATTATGTAACTAAACCACAGTTGTCTACATAAAATTGTTGAACTAGATAATTGTAATTAAAGGATTTCACAAACATTTGATTGGTTTACTGTCTTTTATAAAATAATAGTCTTGTTGATTGGATTGGATGCATACATAAATTACTATAAGGGTGATAGTTATTGATTATTAGTACATGCACGAGACTTGTATGTACTAGCTACACATGCATTTCTTGCGCATGTACACTAGTATGTATGAGTTTTCTTGGCTTACTTACTAATAATGTTGGTTAATTGTTATGAATGTGTGAACCATGTTTCTTTTCCCTTGTATCATAAAATACCTTAACTTCGAGACAAAGTTTCCTGAAGGGTGGGTGTATGTAACAACCCCAGTTAAATAGTTGCATACGGTTTATCAAGAGTAGTTAATTAAATAATTAACTATCCTAGTGTGTATTAGTTAAATAAAGATTATTTATTAATAATATTAATTAATTAATTAATTAATTATTAATTGTTTAATAATTGATTAATCAACACATTTATGGTTTGGGATAAAGTAATTAATGGAATTTAATTTATTTATGATAAGATTTTACGTATGACAAGGGATAAGGTAGTAAATGGACTTTAATTGATTTATGATAAGATTTTACGTATGATAGAGGATAAGGTAGTAAATGGACTTTAATTTATTTATGATAGGACTTTACGTATGACAGGGGATAAGGCGGTGAAGGAGGGGGATATGAAGGGAGAGGCCTACGGGAGAAGATTATGAAAATTTGGGGAGGAAACATTATTTTGGGATGAGGACTGTATTTCCTGGTTTGGGGGATATTTTATGGTTTTGGAGTTTGGTGTTGGAGGTTGGGTGAACTGTTGCAGGGGGCACCGAGTTGCTGGGAGTTTTGGGCTCGGGGGCCAGGAATCCTTACCGAATCCTAGAGCTAGGGATCCAGATAGGCTGCTCCTAGATGGATGGGTGGTTAGTCGGTTTGGGGCAGGGTTTGGTCAGAGCATCAGGCTGGGCAAAGCAGCAGAGAGGACAGCTGGATATTGGGATAATAACATCAGATAGAGGTATTTTTATTTATGAATTTGCTGGGTTATGTGATGATTATGAAATTTATTAGCATGCTGTACATAAATTTAAATTTCTGTTGTTTATATGTTGAATGAAAGAAATTACTTATTGTTTATGCGTCGAAGTAATCTTATTTGTTTAAATTTATGAATCTTATTAGACTTAATTAAATTTGGTTACTACATTCTAGCAGATTCAACCTTTTTTCTATAGCATATGCATCTATCTGGCCTTCAAATAAAGCGATATCAAAATTGACTTCTACCTTGAAGGCAGTCACACTTGCAAAATTGTTGGTTGTCGAAGATTAGGGATGATTTTAAGGATGGAAATTTATTTTAAAATGTAGAAACCTTGACAAATCTTATTAATCCTTCATATGCCAACGATAAATGTTTGGTGATATTTTTGTAAAAATATTCAAATTTTTAAGGATTTTATATAGTTTGTATAAAATTTTGATGATTTTTGAGGTAAAATAATATTATCATATAGAATTTGGGCGAGTCATTTTTAGAATAGAGAATTTTTTTTGGGAAAACCATGGAAAATTATCCCATGATTGAAATTTATCCCCTAAAATCATCCATGTCTAAGATGCCTCGATTGTCTCCATCGGTAGTCTTTGAAGGATCTTAGAAAAGTTTTCCATCATCTTGTTCCTTTGTTGCACGAGGGCTTCCTCGAGGAACATCTTGAAAGGATATCCTACTATGTCATCTCTCCTTTCTTCCACCATGGGAGGTCTCTTGGGATAGTGAGAGTGGGTTTCCTGAAGAGAAACTAGCTCAAGACCCAAATCTCTATACCCTGACCTCATCGGGAACCTGCTCTCAGAAATGACAAGGAGAAGACTCCTATGACACCACTGATCCTGATTATTTTAAGAACGATATGAAGGCATAAATATAACTGAGATATAAAAATAAAATAAACAAAATTATAGAAGATAAGACATAAATACAGTGAAACCCAACTTCTATTACTCAATAATATAGAAAAACACTGTAGAACACAAACTAGAAAAATGGGGTAGCTTGTCTCTAAAAAGAAAGAGATGTTGGCTACGCTTCATTCACAAGAAGCTTTACATCACACTACATTGCATGTTTAAAGGGCCTCCTTCACCTCAATTATATATGAGAGAGTGAGAGGAGAACAATTCCCATGATGAATGTGGGATAAATTGGACTAAGTTTATAAAATGCCATAGGCATGTAAAACGCTAGGAATTCCTGAGCGGTCACCCATCCTAGTACTACTCTAGCCTGAGTGCACTTAACTGCAGAGTTATAATGGGATCCAGTGCATTAACACTATGTTGTAGGCATGTGCATAACACCACTAGGAAACCATTAAATGATGTTTGTAATTAACAAATGAAGATGACATTACATTCCATTCCCCATAAAAAGGGTGAATATCATGGTTTATCAAAACCACATGCTCAAAATGGTGATTCAGTGGAAGAGGTGGATGGCCACTGAGATCCATCTAGATCATATACTTTGCCCAGGTTGTGAAGGAATTTATTTGACCATGTTGATACTCATACTGTCACATAGATCCACGTTGTATTGGTTAGTGGTTATGTTTTATAATATCATAGCTCCACTATGTAGTTTTTGTGACTATGATAAGTTCATTTCATAGAGGTATGGATCCAAATTATATCTATGGTGGCCATACTCTTAGTCAATATCATCATGGATCAACAGTGTATTTATTGGCATCCATACTTTTAGTCGTTTATAGTATGAGCATAGGTATGCTTGCCTCGGGAGTGGAATACACATTTAACATTGTTTGATGGATTTCTGCATCTTCTACAAGGTCTTCCAACTCCATACCCTTTCTTCGAAGAATCTACAAAGTGTTTTGGCCATTAGTATTCATTTTTTGACTTCACACTTTCGGGGGAAATCTGTTACATGTCAAATTTCCTCAGTTCGATAGTGTCACATTCTCAATTTCATAAGTGTCGTAAGTGTTTCACTTTTTTCTAAAGTGTCATAAGTGTTTCATTCTCATCACGTAAGTGTCGCATCATGAACAAGACCTTGGAATCACTTGATAGAAACCCCAAAGCATGTTAGAAGAAGAAGCCCCATCATTTGACAGTCAAAACAAAGTGTTTTTCTGTGAGAAATGGTCATCTTGGAAACTTTTGGAAGATCAACTCTCCCCTTTTCATATGAAGGGAGCACTAGATCTCTTTGTCTATCTAGTAGAGAGCATTGAATTACATTATTTCCAATTGTAAGGGAGCACCGAATTGGTTGAGAAAATATTGGGAGAAATCCCCTTTTTATCTAAGGACATATATGGATGGATTGAGTTGGTTCGGCTCGAATCTAACCCTCAGGATGCTTCTAAGGGAGATATAACAACTAATGAAGTCATTTCCTCAACTAATTCCAAATATAACCAAGGTGGTTGATCCTCTCAAATCTTATAAATGGAGGCATTCTCATGGTTGGACAAGGAGAAATTGGAGAAGCTACAACATCATCTCGATTGTAAGTGTCTCTTTAAAGTTATCATTAATATACTTGGCCCATTTCCTTCTAATATGTGTTTTCATGTATTTGTCTATGTTTTTTTTAATCCTTCATATATAGATCATTTTGTTTATAATCCATTAGAATAGGAGATAGTTGTTTGTCTCTTGTCATCCATCACAAGTAATATTCAGGACTCATGGATTGGAGCAACATGAACAAACTTCAAAAGTGAGGTACATAATACTATCCCTCTTACTGTCTTTTTCGATGGGAATAATTGTTATATAGGAATGGTAGTGTCCAAAGGTAGTTTTCTGTTTTGGTAGAGGGGTCTGTACTCTAAGGGAATATTCACCTATCCACTAGGGAATTATTCTGCAATATTTATATTCCCTATAGACAGAACGTCTTGCACAACTGTTGCGAGAAAACAATGAGGAATTTTCATTGAATTACATGGATATAAAGGGTATTCATCCTCATCTATGTACCCATCACATATATATGAAATAATATTGTCAACCTATTTGCTAGTCGCAATGTAGAATGAAACCAACCTTGAAAGATATCATAAAAGAAGAACTAAATAAACTATTAAATGTTAATTTTATGTACCCAATATCAGATAGTCAGTGGGTATCCCCACTAGTCATTGTACATAAGGAAAACGACAAATGGGGAGTCTGCATCAATTAAAAATAGATTAATAAAGCCACACAAAAAGACAATTTCTTATTTCTTTTTATTGACCAAGTTCTTGATGACCTTTCCGACAAGAATTTTTTTCATTTCTTGATGATTTCAGTGAATATAACCAGATGCATATTTCTCCCGAAGATCAGGACAAAACTACTTTCACTTTCCCCTGGGGCACATTTTCTTACAGATTCCCCTCATTTCGGATTTGTAACTCACCTGCTACTTTCCAATGGGATGTATTGGGAATATTTTCATATTTGGTTAATTAATCTCTTTATATTTATATGTATGATTTCACTTCAAATGGAGATACATTTGACATGGCTCTGGATAACCTTGAAAAAGTGTTGAAACATTGTAAACAAACTCATCTCTCCTTAAGAACCAAAAAATTCCGTATGATGATGGATGAGGGAGTTGTACTTGGTCATTATATTTATTCTGTAGGGATAGAGGCGGATCTGACCGAAATTGATGTAATCTTTAAAATTCCTCCTTCGAAATCGGAAAAAGAGGTGCATATCCTTTTAGGAAAAACTATTTATTATCATGGTTTCATCAAAAATTACTCAAGGATTGCATCTCCTTTATTTTCATTACTTTCAAAGGACACAAAATTTATATGGATTGACAAATGAAAAACTTCTCTTATAAATTTGAATAAGTTCTTACTTGAAGTCCATATTTTATGAGGGCATGATTGGAATTTTCCATTCCACATTTCGAAATATGCCTCAAACAATTCCATCATTGTTGTAATAGGAAAGTGGGAAGAACAAAATACACATGCCATCTATTAAATATGCAAGAATTTGACTCCTTTGGAGTTAAATTATACGGTAACTGAAAAATAATTTCTTATTGCTATACATGCTACTAAACAATTTCGACATTGTATTATAGGATATCAAGTATTTATACAAACAAAACACTCTGCCATTAAATATATCACAAATTGTAGAGTCACTAGGTGGTTACTCTTACTACAATAATTCTACATCACTATAGTTTGTGGATAAACCTGGAAAGGACAATGTCATCACAGACTTCCTTTCTAGTCTTACCAACAATGGTGATAATTCTCCTATTGAGGATTCCTTTCCCAATGAACACTTATTTGCAGTATATAATCACTCACCATGGTATGTATACATTTCTAATTATCTTGTTTGAGGATAGCTACCACGCCACCTTTCTCCTAGAGAACGACGAAAGATTATTCAGTGAAGTGCCTGATATTCTTAGGTAGGTGGATTTCTCTTTTACATAGGCCCTGACCTTGATATCCAACAATGTATAAGAGAAGATAATATCCAAGATATTCTCAAATCCCGACACAATGAGAATTGTGGAAGACAATTTTACTATAAAAGAACAGGGTATGAAGCACTTCACATGGGCTATTATTGGCCTACTATGTTCAAAGACACCAAAAATTATGTTTAGGAATGTGACAACTACCAACGAATGGGACAACCCATTCTATCATATGAAATTCCATTAAACGTCAACTGGTAATAAAACCCTTCGAGAAGAAGGATATCGAATGTTTGGGGCCCATCAACCCCCATCTTGTGAGAAGTATTGCATCTTGGTTTGTACCGACTATGTTACCAAATGGGTCGAAGCCAAAGAACTCATTAAAGCCACATAAACCGTTGTTGCATGGTTTTTGTTTGAGGACATATTCATTCATCTTTGAGTGCCAAAAGAAATAGTTACAGATGGAGGACCTCGGTTTACTTCCCATCTAATCCCATAAATCATCAAGGAGTAAAAGATTTGCTAAAGGATTACTTCACCTTACCATCTAGAATAAAATGGGTAAGTGGAAGGCACTAATAAAGTTATTGAAGGAATACTTACAAAAACCATGGATGGTCACTATTGTGATTGGGCTAAGTGGCTACCAGGGGTTCTTTGGGCCTATAGGACAACGTGAAATAACACCACAAGTTTTTCTCCATTTGATCTTGTGTATGGTAAGAGCCCTATCTTCCCCATTAAATTCAAGATAAAAAGATTAAACATTATTTTACAAGTAAATATGGATCTAACCACAACACATAAACATTGTTTGGATCAACTTAACGAATTGTATGAAACACACTTGGCTTCCATACATCATACTGACCTTGTTCACCAACAACACACCAAGTGGCATGATAAATTTATTAAAAATAAGGTGTTTCAAAAAGGCGACTGGGAAATATCATATGATTCCATATTTAACAATTTCAAGGGGAATCTTTACACTAGTTGGTTAGGCCCTTATGAAGTGGACATAATGTTTGATAATGGGACTATTAATCTCACAACCATAGATGGATCAAAGAATTATATACTTTCTAATGGCCATTGTCTTCCATTATATCATCGACCACTTTCCAAGGATTCATTGTTTTCCCATATTATTTCAGATCCATGTTTTGAAAACATTGGGGATGAACACCATTCTCCTACACCACCAAATACACAAAAATAATAATAATAAAATAAATAAATAAATCTAATTTTGAAAACTTCGCTAGAGCACAATTAGATGAGTTCCAACTAGAAACTATCTTGATGGCATTTGACACTACAAAAAAATTCCATTGTTTTTGTTGTTACTAATGCAACAAATTCATTTTTTCAATAAAAACTCTAGGTCCAGATCGACACAATTTGATGATATATGCTTTTGCAAATCATTATTTGTTGTAACTCAGGTGTTGTAACTCATTTTGTTGTATCTCATTTCTGCAACTCATTTTGTTGCAACTCATCACTTATTGTAACTGGTTCGTTGTTGCAACTCATCACTTGTTGCAACTCATCATTTGCTACAACTTGTTTCTTGTTGCAACTCATTGCTTGGTGAAACTCAATATTTTATACAACTCACCATTTGTTGCAAATCATCATTTTGTTGCAACTCATTGCTTGGTGAAACTCAATATTTTATACAACTCACCATTTGTTGCAACTCATCATCCCCTCAAAATCATTTTCTTATTGCTATAAAATATCTCTTATTTGTTGAAACTCACTCGTTGTTGTGACTCATTTACTAATAATGACATTTTCCACTTCATTTTTGTTACTCATACTTTTACAGGGATGAAATGTCATGCCCTGACTCTCTTTCAATGTTGAATTAATGATCAGGTGTTGCAACTCTGGCGCAATGGTGCTGCAACTCCATGTAAAAAAAAAGGGGTTGTTGACATCCCCAATGATTCCTCCCAACATGCACTCTTATAACACCAAAAATCATGACCATCGTAACTATTCATTCTTCGACCATCGTTTCTATTCATCTTTCAACCCCTTTGATGTGATTTATGGTAAGTACCCCACATGTACGTATTTCCCATTTTCTTGCATCATTTTAAGTTTTGAGGTGACATTTGGACTACTGTAGTCAACCTTTCCACCTCAGTCGATGATGGCTCCAACCTTTAGTTGTGGGGGGGGAATGTCATTCCATCATATGTCATATTTATCAACCTACCTATTCCTCCAATTTCATTATGTTTCTTTACCATAACGAAATAACATTTCCATCGTGCAACATTATTACTAATCATGGCCTAAACTTCCATACCATCAATTTTCCTACTTTAGTAATCTCTCACCAGCATTCGGTTGCACTTCCACACATGCAACTCACCCTAACGAAAATCCATATATAGTAATCTAGTAAGAATTTGATTGCCTACAATGGGGGGCTCATTCGTTTTTCAAGAGCCAGAGTCACTTGATTTGTTGTGTATCCACCCTGAGGCTTACAAAATCTTTCAAAATGTAGGTTGAGTTACCTTCTTTGTGAAATTTCAAGGATTTGACAACGTTGTCACCCTTGAGTTTTGTAGTAACTTTTATGAAACAATATTTTCATTTAAGAGGTTGCATGTCAATGTCACAGAGGAAACCATTGGAGAGGTCACAAGACTACCAAGGATAGGGGTGATCTGGTTCAACAAGAAGGTGTTAATCTCGATAGCCAAGACAAAATTTTGGAGAGAGGAAGAACATGCCAGGAACAAAGGTAAGAGAATCAAAAGAACCTCTCTTCCCTCCCCATGAAAATATTTTGCTTATTTCATTCAGAGATATATCACTTCTGAAGGTAGATTCACAATTGTCTACAATTTTCATTTTATGCTATTGTCACACCTCCACCATGAAGAGATACTTAACATCCCCTACTTTTTGTTGGAATCTATGAAAATAATGGTGAGATCCCCATATATCTCTCTAAACATCAACAAAATTGTGTTTCGAACCATGTGTTGATAAAAAATTTGGTCGTGCATTTGTCGGAACAAAGGAATGTTACATGGAATTAATTCATTGGTTATGTTGAAACTTAGGGTTCAATAGAGAAAGGAAGTATTGAAACAGATAAACTAGCAGAGGATGAAAAAGTAGAGACATGGGAAATTATTTTCGAATTAGAGGTCATTAACATAAATAGAGAATCTCAATATGATAAGTCCAAGGATAAGGATGAGATGGAGTTATAAAGTACCCATAATGACATGGCTACCAGAATGGAAATAGAAGGAAATGAAGGAGGAGACACAGAGCATGAAGGACGAGATACAAAGAAGGGACAAGAAAAAGAACCAAGTGCATAAGGTAGAAAAATAGACCAGGAAGACCATGGAGAAGAATAAGAGGTCGATAAGACTTAGAAACAAGGTAAGTCCCTTGATGCACATAATTTTTCATTGCTTCGATCCAATGTTTAAGAAAAAGAACCAAGTGCATAAGGTAGAAAAATAGACCAGGAAGACCATGGAGAAGAATAAGAGGTCGATAAGACTTAGAAAGACTTAGAAACAAGGTAAGTCCCTTGATGCACATAATTTTTCATTGCTTCGATCCAATGTTTAAGTAGATACTATAGGTGAAAACTCCTCTTGGGAAGTATGCAAACCTTTTCCTATCATAGAAGAACCTCCACAATAGAAGAGAGGTAAGAATGAGTAACCTCGAATAGTTATTGAGGACCTCCCAGGATGAAGAACCGGGTCTTCTTTAGCAACAGTTCCATCCCAACCATCTGAGCCATTAATCATAGTTGATCCCCCATAAGAAACTACTCAGAAACCAACTATTGCACAAAATGGAAAGGTGAGAAGAAGAACCAATGGCTCCATTCCAGGTAGAACAAAATCCCCTCTTAATCAAATTAGTCAATTAAAGGAAAATTATAGCCTTTAGGGACAAATTAGGGTTTTAGAAAGAAAGTTGCAGGAGGAAGGAAAGCCCTCATGACTAGGAGCTCTGGTTAAGATTACTAAACTAGTCAAAAAACAGTTCCCCCCTTTAAAACATGAGGCTATAATATCAAAGGATAACAATCCCATGGCACAATTATGTTCAATATGCGGTGATGTCCTTAACTAGGAAGGGTATGCATAGAATGACGTGTTTCCACCTAATTTTACTTCAGTATCTAATCATATAAAACTTATTGAGGAGGATGATAAGTCTACTATAGCTACCCAAAGTGGTCAATAAAAACCTGTCCAGGATACTACTATCACACAAGAACCAATAGTACTTGGTACAGAGACATTTGAATCTTTTTAGGATGGCATAAGGAATCTTTCTCAAGAGACTATTGTTAAACAAGAATGAGTAGTATTGGGTGAAGAGATAGTTGAATCAAAAAAAGATGTAGAAATAAATGTTGAAACTCTAAGAGGTAAGGATGTTCAAACTTTGATAAGGGATTCAAAACATCGAGAGAAAGGAGTACAATGGCCTTCTCTGATTGACACACAATAACTTGACCATGACGTTGTTGATGCACAAGAACCAACAACACCTAGAGATGAGGTAGTGCAACTTGAAGGTGAAAGGAGTCAATATCTGACCCCTTATGTTGACATACTGGTTTATTAAATTCATAAGTGGAGGTAACTATATTTTCCACTCGAGGAAGCGGTAATTTCCATCCAAGAGCATAAGAAGATCACCCGTGATCTTAGACAAAAGTGGGCCGAAGAATTGGTATTCTAGAGATAGAAGTGGGATTCTTTGAAGGAATAAATACAAGAATTGAAAGAACTAAGAGACCAAGTTAAATCCATTTGAGACACAAAGGTAATAATATGTGACCTGGCACAAGAATTGTTGAAATGAAGAATCTCTTACATTGCCTATCCACTATTCCTTAGACAAAAAATAATTTTGTTTCAACTAGTATCCATAAACGAGGATAGACTCTGTAAGTTCGATTCCACTATTTCTTTCCTAAAGACTTTCTTTCATAGCAGTCTTTTAGATCAACATCTTCTATGTGAATTGTACATGCATAAGTTTATTTTGTTTGGGGGAATGCAAGTTTAATATTTTACCATTGGGGAAATTCAATTAAGGTATTTTAATTCATTTTTCAACAATCATGAAAGATGGAAGGCATATTATGACACCATGAAGAAAAATCATAATGAGAAAACATTATGGGTGAAAGGAAAACCTACCCCTATTGTTGATATAATCAGGGATTACAATAAGTTTCTTGGTTCAGAAGGATGAGTTTACATTATGAATTATGTCCAGATATTCATCTTAGACCTCTAGCATAGTTATATTAACATGAAGTTGAAAGATGCTCTTGATGGTAGTTTGATTATATGGGAAACCTCTAATGATGAGATGAAACAAAGGGACCCCTATGGCTATTCCAACTTCACCAATTCCTTGTCAAAAGTAAACAATCATATGGATCGTATATGAAACGTGGATCCATGTGGCATGGAATCAAATACATATTCCCTTTGATTTGGATCCCTATAAGGAAATATAAACACCGATACCAACTAAGGAAACATGAATACTAGTGGGTAGATGTAATGGTGAGCAATGGATACAAGGCTTCTCAGGAGGAAACCATCGGGGCATACAACCTCACTAAAATTCATCTACATCATGCTAACATGGAATCAAACTCATTGATGAGTTGCATGAGGAAATGAAATTGCTTTAGTTGGGGGGAGATGTTCGGTTCAGGAACTGACACTGTTTTGCCACCATTTTTCTACTGCTTTATCCACCTTTATTTTATTGTCCATGTTATTTTCATAGTCATTACATTCCTGAATCTTTAATTTTTTTATCCCGGTATGGTAAGTCGACTTGATCCCTCAATTCATTAAATTTTAGTTCATTTTGGGAAGGATAAAAATTGTTTTGTTAATACTTAATAAAGTATTCATAACTCCCTATAGGACAATCGACTATTATAGGTGTTGTTACTCTGAATTTTTGTTAGATTTAGATACTCCAAGGTGTTTTAACTCTGAGTTGTTGTTACACCTAACAGTGTCGATATCCTTACATGATCAACAATTTTATATAGAGGGTGTTTGTGTTGATGCTAATTGGGTCACTGACATGCGATCCCTCATGGAAATGACTTGTCCCTTTTGATGACTTGACTATTATTGAGTCACGATTATTGTATGTCATAATTTTTTTTTTATCCCAAATTATAGTACAATTCAATAGGCAAGATCTGTAATTAATCATGCTAGTTACAACAGATTTTAAGAGTTATTATGTATTCTCATAATTAAGACAACATTGAACAACTTGAGAACCGAAATATTATCAAGGCTATTCGTAATCATCAATTTTCCAAGATTAGTTAAACGTGGGGAGATTTTAAAAATAAGGGCATCTTCACCCCCCAATTAATCAATATTTTGGAATGATCACTCTCGTTGATGAGAAATAGTATTTGTATTTCTTAATTTTTTTAGTAACAAAGATCCAACAAGTTTGTGGTTTAATTTCATGTGTGATTAAGTTTTAGTTCATGTATCTTTCCGAGCCCCTGGTAAGGAGGAACGGCTCTCCTCTTAAGCAGGGTCATTGTTACTATATCATTAGGTAGAATAACTTCATTTTTCATAGTATTCCCACTATTATTGTAATTTATGATTGGTTACGAGTGTTCTAGTGCAGATGCAGATTGGTGTTACTTGAGAATAAATTGACTTAGGTTTAATTCATAACATTTATATTATGGGTTATTGTGTGGTTGTTGGATATCTCTAAGTTGTTGAATTAAGGAAACTCAATAGATTATAGGTTTTGAGCTAGTTATTCCGTAGGTGGTTTTATATTAAAAATCATTGGTTACTTATAGAATTGATTGGTCGCAACAAGGTGTGTTCCCTTTACACTCGATGAAGTATTTTCTTGAAAAGAGTTAGTGCATCTTGTTAAGAGTGCAATCTGTTGATTAATTTCCAGCAAAGAGTGATTGTTTATTTCTCTCCCAACAAGTGATTTATCTCAAGCAGTGTATAATGTGAGGTTTTTAGACTGATTTGTATTTATGCAAGAATGATTTTATTTCAATTTTTCAGAGTGTTAATTCAGTATCGATATTTTAGCTTTAGTGAGATTGTTCCATTCTTGCAAGAGTGATTCAATTGCATTGTGTTTCAATTCAGTGCAAGTATGAGAGGGATTTTATTTACAACAATTTGGAAATCTTGTTTGTGTTGTGGACTAACAATATGTCTGATTTCCAAAGAATAGGGATTGATTTAATTTATATGATTATCTTTTGAGGTTTATTCCCTTTTGATCTTAAGATAGTGTTAGTTAGAATATTGTTTCATGTATAGACATTGCATAATAACTTTGCAATAATAAACATATCTTGGGTTGAAAATTAATGTATTGGATGCTTTAATAAGAAAATTAAATACAACACCAAAGTCATAGAGTTGACCCACTGAGGACATGTTTTTTCATAATGATGTTGATGGTGGTATGAACAAAAATTATCCATGCGAAGTTATCCAGATTTAGAGTAGTTGTGGGACTTTTGGTGGCTTTGGTGGATTTTCATTCCTTTTGAAGAATGGATGAAAAGGTTTATGCCTTTAACACCCTTCCCCAGTGTTATTCTTAAGGTATACTACTTTGTTTGAAAACTTATTAACCAATTTAACCATCCTATCCAAAACTTTGGGTTCTTTCTCATGAGGTTTTTTTAGTAACAAAGGTATGTTCTGGTTATATGATGAGTCTTCGAAAAATATTCGTTAGGTACATCATATCGAGATTCTAGCTGATTTTCAGGCTATCGATAACACTTTCAAATGTCAGGTTTGTGTATTCAAATTTAATCTTCTATTTAGAAGGGATATGAGGAAAATGACGATGGATAGGTATATATTAAAAGGATTAGCCATCCATTCATCGTAAAATTTCACTAGCAATGAAAAAATAGGCCCTCCTTCTAGAACCAATTTTTTTCATGGGGCGTAAATTCACTTAAACAACAAGGGGTACTCCCCGATACACAACCCCAATTAGACTATGCGCCATTTGGTTTAGGAGACCCATCCACATTCTAGTTTGGATACCATTATTGGTTATGAGGGGTGATGGTTGGATGGCTATGTGAATCCAAATGTGGATGAAGACTATACAAATGTATAAAGGATACTTGATATGTGCTATCATATATTTTCTTAGCTAAGAGAAAACTATATTAACCAAATCAGTAGCTGAAATGAAACTAATTCTACAAATGACTCCACCTAGAGAGTTTTTATGAAGAAGTAAAGTTAGACAACATATGCACATGAATACATAACTAGAATAGTATAGATCATATTATTTTATACATTAAAAACTCATATTCTCACGACATACACATAATAAATAATAGAAAGGTTGTAATAAAAATAACATTTTCTTCAGAAAAGTATACAAGAAATAATATATTCTTATAGTCATTGTAAATAGTGGAAAATCTACTGAAAATAGTTCATAGAAAAGAACAAGGTAGATAAGTTCTTCTCTCTCTCAAAACTTGTCCTAATTTCTTCTCATTATTAATTAACATATTATTTTCTATAAAATACTTTCTTGAGTGTATACAATGCTTGAAGAGGCCTTTAAAAATGGGATTCTTCCTTTATTTATACAAAATTGATAACTCCTTAAATTTCTTCTTGAATTTCACAAGAAGTTACAAAAGACCTTTTAGCTCCCCACAATATTTATGGACATGTGCGATAATGGGGAAAGAACAAAGGATATTTGGAAACATACGAAATTGACTACAATTGTCAACAAATTCAAATTTTATATTTCATCTTTTTCATGCACTTTTGTATATGATGTTAACTATCCAAATCTCATACTAGTTGTAGAGAGAGTTGATCCCTTCATATAAGAGTTTCTCAAGAGAAACTTCATGTGAGACTATGTTTTCGTTGAGGGTATTCATATATTTTTCTTAGGTAACCATGAATTTTTGGATCATGGTGTGGAATTTGGTGTGTTTTATAAGGTGATTTTCTATCATATACATCATAACATTTGTATTTGAATAAATTATCTTTCACCTGTGACTTTTGATCTCTTGGATTTTTTTTAGGAAGTTGTTCCATCATGAGGGTGTTTCCGAGCTCTTTTAGGGGAGGGAGACAACACTTTTATATAAAAAATTGCACTTATTTATGAAGTTGTGAACATATTTATAGAAATATGGTCATCTCTTTGTATGATATCTTCCTATATTGTTGACACCAGTGAAGTGAAGTGTAATCAATCTTTATTTATATTCCCGAGGGACCAGGGAGTTTGGATGGAGCATCTGTGTTCTCAGTGATACATCTATCAGCCTCACCTAGATCTTACTTGACATTGATGAGTGGGGTGTTATTGGTCTGTACCAGGGTATGTTGTTCTATTGCGATAGTTTCCATTTGTTTAAAGAGGTGCAAGTGGGAATACATGTCTATTGTGGCTTCCTCCAATTTTTTCCTAACATTCTATACACTTTCCTTGAACTCTTTCAAACTACCCTCATCTATCCTTACCCAATAGAGTTGTTCTTCTAAATCCTTGCTCCTATCATCATTCTCCTGGTTCTGGCGATACAAGTTATTATGGTTATGTTTCATCACTATGGTGAAAGTTGTACCAACAAAGGCTATGGAAAGTTGATCATCATTAAAATTTTCTATTATGCATCGTGTGGTTTTGTCATACTCAAACTTTTTCAAGTTTGACACTTTTCTTGGTCTATATGGGGTGGTAAGCCACAAATCCAACCACCAAATTGAGTATGACTACTAGAACCTCCCATTGATATGCATCCTGTGGTTTTGTCATACTCGAACTTTTTCAAGTTTGACACTTTTCTTGGTCTATATGGGGTGGTAAGCCCCAAATCCAACCACCAAATTGAGTATGACTACTAGAACCTCCCATTGATATTTCTGAAATGTTGGTTTCCATTGTTGGTGCATGATTATTTGGAACCTCCTCATCTCTCTTTCGTTGTTCCACTTGTGATGCCTTGGTTGCAGTCTCATTTGTTTCTCTCTACATTGCTTCCACCGATGTTGTTGCTTATGTTGTAGTTATTTTATCTATCTCTTTCTACTCAACTTCAAATTCAACTTCCTTCCTTTCTACTTCTACTTTAGTTGTTGATAGTACATTAGGTTTCTCCTTATCTCTAGATTCATCGGGCGTCCTCTTCTTTTCTGCAACGTCCTCCTTATTCTTTTGAACTCTTTTCTTCTTTCTCCTAATCTTATTTTCCACCCTGTATTCCTCTTCAGCTGACCCGTAGTGCATGGATTTCGTTGCAGTAGATGTTTTTTCTATTTCATGTTATTCTTCTTTCTTTCACGCTTCTTCACGTTCCTTTTGTTCATCAATGATTCTTCCCATGGGTTTACCTTGGAATATGAAGATGAAATCATCATATTTCGGTGCCCCATAATGTACTTATTATTCGTCCCAAACAACTCACATATATTCTTATGGGAGCTTGATTTTTTTGTACTAATATTTTCAAACCCTCTTGGGATCATGCCTTCTGAGTCTTTCTTCCCCGAAGTGGTACAATAGTAATGTATCCACTTCATATTGAGCCTACTTGGTGTTTTTGAATCAATATGAATCGATCCATAATGGAAGTGTAGTATATATATCCTTCTTGTCTAGGTAGAGAGAAACCTCGACTCCATGGATAACTATTTGATAGGATACCTGTTGAAACAAAGTGAGAGAATAAACATGAAAAACTCAATCCTTGTAGGAGTATAAGAAATAAGCATATGAGTAGTGAACAAACATTGAAGGAAGATATATATGTAAAATTTTGTGTCGGATACCTAAATAATCACGGATGTTAATGTTGAGAGGGATATCATCATCATAGGATGCCAGTATGATTGTATACATTATGAAAGTTTAGGTTTCAGTGGGAAAGACTTTTAAGAATCTAGGTAGGTCAATGAAGTTAATGCTATCCTAGTTAATGGAGAAAAAATTGAGGTCAGAGCAGTTCATGGGAACTGGTCTGGTACACTCTAGATTGTTTCATGTAAAGTTCGTCAGTTATAGCAGAGGACTTAGAGGTAATATCACCAAAACATATAAGAAGAGTTCGTATTAATTTACATTGTGCACTACCATAATTGATTTTTTTACATGTTCTGATGAGTGAGAGTGTACATTGAAGGATTTTGTTTCAACTGTGTTAGAATGGACCTAAGAAAATTTCTTAACTGTGTCCGCTGGTCGGAGGGGTTTGTGGAAAAATTTCTTAATCCACCGACGAATATCTTGTCAATTATTTGTTTACAATGGGGACGTCTTTTTAAAGTCCTTTGATGAAGGTCGATGACCATCTTATAAATTTATTCAGTGACTACCGATGACGATCACTAAAAATTCCTCCGGTGAAGTCCAGAAGTGATCATGTAAATTCCTCCAGTAACTACCATTCCTCCAGTAACTACCATAGGGGAGTATGTAAATTCCACCAGATAAGAAAACAATGATCATATAAATTCCTCCAGTGAATACCAAAGGAGATCATGTAAATTCCTCTAGTAACTACTGGAGGTGATCCAACTAAATTTTTTGATACAAAAATATGAACATAAAATTTAACTAAGTCTTGGAATCGGGTTGTCAATTGAGGGGATGAGAATGTGGCTTGATTTGGTTCAGGGATGAGTGTATATGTTCTTGTTCTTGATCAAATAACTACAAGATCAGAACGAACCAAACTTAGATCCATCACGAGTTGATATTTAGGGTTCATTTCATAGAACTAGGGTTAGGGTAAGAGTGTGGGGGGGTAGGCGTTCTACTCACAACTACTTCGGTGAATAGTGAGGAATGGATTTTGGATGAAATGTTTCATTTTATGAGGGAGCAAGGAATACATTGGTATGACAAGGAGCGATAAGGATCAATGCTAGATATACTTCAAAGATGAATATACTTTGGGTGAGGACAGAGGAAAGTCTGGTAGCGGTTAGAGGTGAGTTTCAAAGGAAGTCGGTACTAAATACTGGACCACCGACAGGGAATGGTTGATGGGTGTTTGAAATTTGAAAATTTAGTGGATAGGTATATATATGATGTTCGAAAATGGAAAGAAAACCTAACCCTAAATTCAAATAGTAAATGGAAACAACCCTAGGGATTGCCTGGACAAAATTTGTGCCACATGGACACAAAGGGTAGATTGAAGATGAAAAAACTTTGTGGTCACAAAATCCCTTTGGTTGGTTGTTTATCACTCTTTGTTGGAAAAGGGGCATGAATCAATAATAGAGATTTTTAATGCTTCTTAACCACAATATATAAGTGTTATTTATCTTTATGATCAATTTAAAAATATCATTCAACAAGTGCAAAATAAATAACCATCAACAATGAACAATCAGACACATACAAAGTACACCAATATTTTTGCATGGACACCCAATGCGAGAGAAAAACACGATTTCTTTTTTCTTATATTTCTTTAAGAATTATATTCATTGGAAGAACCAACTTGCTTTGTTTTCTAGTTGCAACTAGAAGGATGCTCCAACCCCGTATATTTTTAGGCTTCAAACTGAGGGAAGATCCAACTCCCAAATTCTTTGGCTCCAACCAGAAGGAGGTTACAACCCCCTATGTTGTATGAATACAACTAGAGGGTCGCTACAACCACCTATACTTGTCATGTCCTGTCGTAGATATAAGTGTCAAATAGACTATGAAAGCACTACCACATTGTCACTGTGAGATATACCACTATAAAGCTATATCAATCTATACCAATAACCTATAACCAACCTATACCAATAAATTTTGATCAACCTGTACCTGTAACCATCTTGTACCAACAAAAACCAATAGGTACATGACCTGTATATGCTGCAGCTCACGTACGTGTGTGGCATGTCTATACTACATCTTGCGTACACCTTCAGAAAGATAGGGTTTTCACCTTTATAAAACTCATTCAAAAATAATAGATATTCAATGTGTGATTTTTGGATGAAATGTTTCACCTCTGCAACATAGTGTGTGGCATGTCTATACTACATCTTGCGTACACCTTCAGAAAGATAGGGTTTTCACCTTTATAAAAATCAGACTCTTTACTTCCTCTGCAACATCAACCTGTAACCTACCACTATGCCTAATCTATAGTTGTGCCTTATGCATACATAATCATACATATCCCTTAACCAATTTCATGTATGTCTCTCCAGTCATGTGGCATACATGTGTTTACAATCGTGATTAAGTGTAATAACCCTCACATGGAATAGACACCAAAACCTCACTGATATGCAACCTCACACTATAGAAACAAATTCAAAACCACTTCACAGCTAAAACCCTCAGCCATGTACCAAGAAATACAAGATATGCCTCAACACTAACAAGATGTACCAATGATAAATATCAGATATACCCACATTGTATTTCTATAGATCTGGCTTATATGTATCTATAATACAACCAATAGTCTCTCTAAGGAAAATGATCAAACCTCCATAACCATATCTCATGTAGACAACAATATCCAACTACACATAGAAATTAAATATACTTCCTGAACCTATAGATAGATCTCTTGTACCTGATCAGTGTATACATTCCTCGGGGATTTCTTTCAAACTATGAGAACCTCACACCCTCAACAACTCAATCTTTTATAGATTTTCCCAATTGTATGCAACATGTTCTCCTTCAGCCTGCATATGTATGTGCCTTCTCCCACGGTAGCCCATGTACACCTAAAAAAATAGGGTTTTTTTCAGTATTTATTCAATTCGAAAAATTTGGCCATCAACCCTCCTTTTCTACCTCATACTTGCATAACATTAGATGTATCAATGAGTACCTACAATAAAAAAATTCAAAAATAATAGATATTCAATGTACTCATTAGGTGAAAATAGGATATCCTTTCTCTATTATTTATATTCTCTATGTATCTTCCTCAAGGAGTTACCTTCTAACTAACTTTACCCAACTTCCTTCTTTTATGGCTAACCCACTTCTAGCCACTTGTCCACTTACAACCACTTTATCCATAAATAGTGACCTCACCACTTTTAGTTGAAACTAATTTATTTTTAAGTATTTTCTTTTTGCAACAACTTAACTCATGATTAACTCATAGTTACAATCACTTTGACTACTAAAATTCTTCTAGGAGCTTCTAGAATAAATTGACTTCTTTGACCTTCTAGATGCTTCTAGATAACTCATGACTGTTATCCAACTTCACAAAGCGATAACCCTCTAACCGTGAGGATTTAAGTGACGTTCCACATATCAAGAGAAATGTCATGCCATGTACTATCCATCTAGAATAGTCTTACCTACAAATATACTGATCTCCATACCATTATACATCAAACAAACTTGAGTCCCTTAACCATACTGTTGGGGCTATTGGAATTTTTTGTTGGACTTTCTTCAATGGTTGATATCAATGAAAAAAAATCCAATTAATCAACAATATCCCCCTCTGTAATTGATGGAAACACTCTGTTGGAACACTAAAGTCATATCACTCATGCTCCCCCTGGAAACATGCCTCTATTTTCTCTCCCTAAGAATCTAATTGTCTATCCATGCATCAAATATCTCCCCTTTTGACATCAATGGCAATGGTAATTTCTTGTTGGGGCAATTCCTCCTTAACAAAATGTCCATGTGGCTTCTCCCCTTGACTGAACTAACCCTAATATGAACTTTCCTCTTTATGGTGCTTCCTCGTGTAATTATAATACATATAAGAATATCATTCAAAATTCATTGTGGGGTAGAAACTATGCCAACTTTCTGACGAAGATACTCAAAGTATTCCCTTGGAAGTGGTTTTGTAAAGATGTATGCAATATGTTCTTTGGTCCCCACATACTCAACTCAAATGTTCTTCTTTGCAACTTGTTCTCGTAGAAAGTGATATTTGATTGGAATGTGCTTGGTCTTGGAGTGCACCTCTGGATTCTTTGAGATATTGATGGCGCTTGTTTTGTCACTATATATTGTAATGGGATCATCATACCCAGCCTGTATATATGTCAAATTTTGTTTCATCCATAGATCTTGTGTACAACATCTTGTTGTTGTAATATACTCTGCTTCTATTGTAGACAATGATATTGATGATTGTTTCTTGCTTATCCAATATACCAAAAACTCATCCAAGTAGAACGTTGCTCCACTTGTACTTCTCCGGTCATCAATGCAACCTTTCCAATCTGCATCTGGGTAGGCAATAAGTGATATATCCTTTCCTTTTGGATACCATAATCGAAACTCTTTTGTACCCTTGAGATATTTGAATATCCTCTTTACTACTAGAACATGTAATTCCTTTGGTGATGTTTTAAATCATGCCACTTGTCCAACTTCTTTCGTAACATCTCATCTGGATGTTGTCACGTAAAGTAATATTCCAATCATTGACCTATGCTACCTCTGATTTGTAGACTTTGAATCATCATATTTACTTAACTTGCAACTCGTTTTCATACAAGTATTGAATGGTTTTCAATATTCCATTCCGAACCTCTTTAGAATTTCTATGATATACTTGGTTTGAGAAATAAATATTCCTACATTTCTTTGAGATATTTGAAAACCCAAAAAATAAGGATAATTCTTCAAGTAATAACATTTCAAATTAATTCTGCATATCCTTTGCAAATTTCCAGCTCATCATGTCATCATCACTTCCCAATATAATATCATCAACATAAACTTCAATTAATAAAATACTATCTTGACTTACCTTTATGTAGAGGTTGTTGTCTGCATTTCCTTTCCTTAACCCTTTCTGTTGTAAATATCTGTACAATTTGGAGTACCATGCTTTAGGGGCCTGTTTGAGACCATACAAGGCATTCTTCAATCTTCATACATAATTTTCATTCTCTGACAGCTGAAATCCTTCTTGTTGCTCAATGTATACTTCTTCTTCTAGTTCCCCATTCAGAAAGCTTGATTTCATGTCCATATGATACACTTTAATATTATTGGAGAATGCATAAGATAAGATCAATTTGATTTCTTCCATTCTGGAAACTAGGGAAAATGTCTCTTCAAAGTCAATACCTGCAACCTGTGTGTATCCTTTACATACAAATATAACTTTGTTCCTAGTAACCTGTCCATCTTCATTCAATTTATTTATGAAGATGCACTTTGTGCCAATCACATTCTTGTAACTTGGACTTGGGACCAATTCCCAAGTGTCATTATTCTCTATCTAATCCAACTCTTCATCCATGTCTTTTATCCAAAATTCATCCTTACAGGATTCTTCAAAGTTGCTTGGATCAATCGAAGATAAGAGTGTTAGGTGCAGTTGTTTTGGTGAAAAAATTCTTCATCTACTATTAACTCTTTCATATTTGTTTTCGATAATATGATATGATGGATGATTCTTCTATATTTGTTCTCTGCGTGTCTTTGTAGGTACTTATTGTTCTTTCTCTTCTACTAATGACTAATCTTCTTCATATTCCTCCTCTGCCACCTCTTCTTCCTTTTCTTCTTCTCCGTGAACATGTTCCATTGGATCATTTTCTTCTTCCTTTACTTTTGATCCACCTGTCTCATAAACCATCACGTTGATGATTTCCATAACTTTCTTGAGCCTTAGATTGAAACATTTATATGATTTCGTTGTGATCGAGTACCCAACAAGTGTTCCCTTTTCCACACAAGAATCAAAATTTCCCATTTTTTCCATATTTTCTCTTGGTGTATCACTTTCCTCCGAAAACTATGAAGTGATTCACATTCGTTGGTATTCCTTTCCATAAATTGTAGGGAGTTTTATCACTATTGTTTCTAAGAATTACTCTGTTTTGAATATAAATTGTTGTATGCACTGCATGTTCCCAAAAGACATCTATCAAATTAGAATCCATTAACATAGTTCGAGCCATTTCCTATACTATCATGTTCTTCCTTTCAACAACTCCATTTTTTTATGGTGTCCTGGAAACGAAGAATTGTCTCTTTATCCCATGTTTACTATTAAAGTTCATAAACTCCTTTGAAGTAAAATCTCCTCCATTTTCCAATCTCAAACATTTTATTTTCAAATCTGTTTCATTTTCAACTATTTCCTTATATATTTTGAAGTTCTCAAATGCCTCTAACTTCTTCATGAGAAAACAAAATACAGTCATTCTTGTATAATAATCAACTAGTAGCATAAAATACTACTCATATTTTAAACCCTTTGTTCTACTTGGTCCAACTAGATCAATATGCACAATTTCCAGTTGTCTTGTTGTGGAGTATTCCTTTGATTTGAACTTGGTATTTGTTTGTTTTCCTTGTTGACACTTATTTCATAATGTGTTGGTTGGCTTCATGATCTGGGGAATTTCTTTAACTGCTTCCGTTTTTATGACCTTGACAATATTATCTAAATTTATGTTACCCATTCGCCAGTTCCATAACCAAACTTCGTCTTATTTTCCTAAACAACACTTTTCTTTTCCACTTTCACTTAGTATGTATATGTTTCTTTCAATTATCATAGTTGTCACCACCAATATACCTAAATATTATTTTCTTATCTCACATTTAAGTGAGTCAAACAAAAGTTTGTGACCTTGGTCACACATCTGATGTACACTCAGAAGATTGTGTTTCATATCTTTGACTAGTAGAACATTTTTTTTCCTTGGTATTCTTATATCCAATTATGGTTGTACCTCTTTCAATAATTCTAGATGAGTCATCGTTTCTAAAGGAGACTGATCCATCTCTTTACTTTCTCAAGGTTATAAACATATCCACATCACCTGTCATGTGCTTTGAGAAACCACTATCAACATACCAACCACATTTCTTTTGTTTATCTTGTAGAGAAAATGTGCATTCTTTGTTGTTATATTTATTCTTCTTTCTTATCCATATTCTCTATCAAGGTTCCTATCTGTGATTGTTGTTATTCTGTTGTGATTCTCTAGGAGGGACTGTCATTCTACAATCTTTGTTCATGTGTCCAAATTTGTTTCACTTTTATCATTCCACTTCATTGCTCAAGGATTTAAACTTGTTGTATCTTCTTCTATGTGTTTCACTAGGCCTTCTTGGATAACCATTTAGTGCATGAATTTCATAGTTTATTTTATGATTCTCCTATTTTCTCTGCAATATATAGCCTTATTTCCAATATTTTTACATGAATAACATAAACCAGAGAAGATAGTTTGATACCTGGGAATTGTAGATCTTCTAAAATTAGTTAGTCTTCCAAACCCTTCTTCTTCTTGAGGCCTTCTTGTCTCTGACTATCACTGATTTTTGGAATTTGAATCTTCTGGGTGGAGGAGTGTCTCTGTGATATTCCTTGTGAAACTTCTTATCTTCTTTGATTGTTTCTGCATAGTTTCTTAGTTGGTTTTCTTGATCTACTATTTTGGAACTTGATCATTTTTCTATCTGATTATACCCTAGTCCGGACTTTTCATGATGTGGCCTTTGACTATTAATAATGTTATCCAAAAATTTAGAGCTATTCTACATGTTTTTCTTTTGAATATCTTTTCTCAATGTGACAATATTTGCTTCCAAATTTCCAATGATCTTGTCTCTTTATTCTAATATTTACTTGAGTTCTTCTTCAATTAATTTTTCTTCTTCAAATTGAATTTTTAATTTAGTGATAATCTTCTCTAGTTCTTCATAGTCGGAATTTTGAGTTTTCTCTTTTCATTTTAGTTCCTCCTGTAGTGAATTGTTTTTCTTCTTTTCTCTTTTTATGACTTCTATAACGCTCAACAATTGTTATCTGTAGTAAACTGATGCCTATTCATATTCTTGTTCGGTGCCTTATTCATTGGAATTTTCTATTTCCATGAATATAACCCTTTATGTATCACTTTCACTGCCTTCATCTTCGTCTGATGAGGTGTTTTCTTCTTTAGTGAAAAATATTTTCTTGAAAATTTTCTTTTTGGTTCTTTTTCCTTTACATACTTGTTTTCTATTTGAGTCTTCTTTTACATTTATTTTATTTTTATTATGGGGACATTTGTTAGTGAAATTACCAATACCATCACAATTAAAAAAAATCAATGGAATCTTACCTCTGTATTTGTCGTCGGTTCCCCTCTTTAGTACTCTGATGAAGTTGGCTACTTCTTCATCTCCTTCTCAGATGTCACTGCAACTTCTATTTGACTTTTCCTTTTTCTTTGACTTCCTGTATTCTTCGAATTTTGCTTCTTTTGTGACTTTATTTTCATGTTTGGTTCTCATGTCATAGGCTATGAATATTCCATGTAGCTCATCCATGCTTATCGAATTCATATTTTTTCTTTCTTCTAGTGTTGAGATCATAGGATCAAATCTCATTGGAATAGATCTTAGCACTTTTTGAACAATTATAGATTCATTAACATCTTCTCCCAATCCTGTAATTTCATTCATTATTTCATAAACTCGTAAAAAGTAGGATGAAATATTTTCATCTCATTTCATCTTTAGTTGTTCAAATTGACCTATGCAAGTTTGAAGCTTTGTTTCCTTGATTTTTGTGTCTCCTTCGTAAAAATTCTGAAGTTTTTCCCAAATATTCATTACTAAGATACCATGCATAACTTTGACATATACTGAATCAACGAGACTATTCAGGATATAATTTTTGGCTTTTGAATTATTTATATTGAGTTTCCTTCCATTATCATTTGTTGGAGGAATGGAAGATTCTTTATATCCATCTACTACCGATATCCAGATCTCGAATCCCTATGCATGTACATATGTTTTCATCCTTCTACTCCAAAATGCATAGTTTTTTCCATCAAACTATGGTATTCCATTTTTATACATATTGTTTCTCTCCATGATCTACCTTCCAGTGGTTAAACTGATTCCTGAAGGAACCTTCTTTGATACCAATTGTTGGATTACTAAGAGGGGGGATGAATTAGTAATACATATTTTTAATCCTTCTTGACCACAATATATAAGTGTTATTTATATTTATGATCAATTTACCAATATTTTTCAACAAGTGCAGAATAAATAACCATGAACAATGAATAATCACACACATGCACAGTACACCAGTATTTTGACATGGACATCTAATGCGGAAGAAAACCACATAATTCTTTTTCTTATCTGTCTTTAAGAATTACATTCATTGGAAGCAACAACCTCCTTTGTTTTACAACTACAACTAGAAGGAGGCTCCAACCCCCTATATTTTTAGGCTACAACCTAAGGGAAGCTCCAAATCCCTATTTCTTTGGCTCCAATCATAAGGAGGATACAACCCCCTATGTTCTTTGGCTACAACCACCTATCCTTGCCCCATCCTACCACCCTGAGATATAAGTGTCAAATATATTATGAAACCACTACCACACTATCACTATGAGATATACCACTATAAACATGTACCAATCTATGCCAATAAACTGTAACCAACCTGTACCAATAACTTGTGATAAACATGTACCTTTAACCATCATGTACAAAACAAAACCAAGAGGTACACAACCTGTATATGTTGCATCTTGCGTATGTACGTGATCTTTCTATATTGCATCCCTCGTATGTAGGAAACTTATCTATATTGAAATATATGTACACCTTCATAAATATAGGGTTTTCACCTTTCAAAAACTCGGACTATTTGTTGTCTTTGTACCATAAACCTCTAACTTGTCACTATGTCCAATATGTATTTTTTTCCTTATGCATAAATCATCATACATATCCCTTAACCAAGTCCATCTATTTCTCTCTAGTCATGTGCCATACATGTGTTTACAATCATGATCAAGTGTAATAACCCGAACATGGACTAGACATCAAACTCTCATTGATATGTAGCCTCACACTACAAAAAAAACTTCACAGCCATTTCACAATCAAAACCCTCAATCATGTTCCAAGAAATACAAGATATGCCTCAACACTAACAATATGTACCAATGATAAATATCAGATATACCAACACTGTATTTTTGTAGATCTGGTTTATACAGTCAGTGTCATATAACCAATAGCCTCTCTAAGGAAAATCCTCAAGCCCCCATAACCATATCTCATGTAGAAAATAATATTAAACTACAAATAGAAATGAGACATACCTCTTGAACCGGTAGATAGATATGTTGTACCTAATCATTGTATACCTTCCTAGGAGATTTCTTTCAAACTCTGAGAACCTGGCACCCTCAACAACTCAAGATTTCATGGATTTTCCCAAATGTATGATCCCTCTCTCCTTCATCCCACATATGCATGTTCCTTCTTCCACTGTATCCCATGTACACCTCAAAAACTAGGGTTTTTTCAGTATTTATGCAATTCTGAAACTTTCATCATCAACCCTCCTTTTCTACATCAAACTTGTGTAGCATCAGATGTATGAATGAGTACTTGCAATAAACATTTTCACAAATAATATATATTCAATATTCACATTAGGTGAAAATATGAGACCCTTACTCTCTTATTTATATTCTCCAAGTAGATTCCTCAAGGGGTTACCTTGTAGCTAAATTTACCCAACTTCATTCTTTTAGGGATAACCCACTTTGAATCACTTGTCCACTTACAACAACTTTATCCACAAATAGTAAGCTCACCACTTCTAGTTGCAACTAATTTGTTTTTAAATATTTTCTTTTTGCAACAACTTAACTCATGATTAACTTCTACTTACAACCACTTTGACTTGTAAAATTATTTTAGGAGATTCTAGAATAAGTTGACTTCTTTGACCTTCTAGGGGCTTCTAGATAACTCATGAGCGTTCTCCAACTTCACAAAGCCATAAATATCTAACCGTGAGGAGTTATGTGGCGTTCCACATATCACCGGAAATGGCATGCAATGTAATATCCATCTAGAATAGTATTAAATGCAAATATATTAATCTTCATACCATTATACATCAAACAAAATTGATTCCCTAACCATATTGTTGGGGATATTGAAATTTGCTACCAGACTTGCTTCAAGGGCTGAAATCAATGACAACCAACTCAATTGATCAACACTCTTGTATTTATTCTTAAGAACATTGATCATAAATGGTGAGGGGATTTCTCTTCTTATAACCCCATCACAAAAATCAAGACGACCAAAAATAATACAAGGAATATTTTTGGTGGTACTCTGGGAGTTTATGGGAACTCCTCCAGTTCCACCAGAGTAAATGTTCCAAAGGTCTCCAGTTCTTAATGGACCACATGAAGGGAAGTATTATTGTTCATTGTTTTTGTTCTGAAGAGATTTATTCAAAGTGCATGTGTCGAATGCTCAAAGCGTCCCATAAGTTTTGAGGAACTCTTTCGGTTTGACCGATGGAGTTCGTAATAAATCCTCTGGTTGAATAAGAGGAGTCAATATAAAGTATTGATAATGTTGATTTAGCTTTCTATATGATTTCAGGGAGATAATTATTAGATATGAGATAATTTAAAAGGAATTCTTTTGGTACATACCAGAGGAGTTAAAAATAACTCATCTCACAACCAGAAAATGATTCTCAAAGATTTATCTAAGTATTGAGAAAAAAATTCAACCAATCCAAGATAAAAATTAAAGTGACCTAATCAGAGAGAGGTAATCAAGGATCGAAGATGAGAAAATTTTTTAATTCAACAAGATCTCATAAAGAAAAGGAGGGGTCCCATTTTCTTATAAAGGAGAGGCTTTTCAAGAAAGACATCAAGAAAGAGGTAGGTTGTTGATGTCTTCCACAATAAAACTATAAGTGTTCTCGTCCTCTAGCCATTATTGAGAGGGAATGGAAGAATATCTGGGAAAAAACAATGGAGATTGCATTAGGCACGAAGTGAAGACACCACCTAGACTTGCAAGGTAATATATGATATTCTGAATTGAATATTCTAGTATTTCTTTATCTCTACACAACCAATTGTGATATCTAACATACTTGAAAATTTTCATAGGCTCACAGATATGTCAAAACAAACCAATGAAAGACTAGAAAAACATGGGAACCAAAAGCTTGATCGATTTGATTACCTAAGACTAAAAGCTTGAATTGTAAGTACCAAATAATTTAGCCATATTATTCATATCATCATGGAAATTTTATTTAATCTTAACCAATAAGATAAAATCCTAATCTTATGCGATGTAGGAAGATATGCTCAACACTGTTTCCACCAAAGACGAATTTAGCCTCAACTTGAAGTTCAACTTTAAAGAAGTGGTGGAACATCGATAAAGGATGCGGCATCTATAATCTGACCCTTTGAATGAGATGGTAAATAAAATGACAGGATTGTAGTTGTTGATTACTTGTAAAATATATTGATTATTTATTTAACCCATCAATTAATGTACATTCTATATTTTTTAAGAAGGAAAGAAACAAAAATTCATTTGAAGGTGGTATAAAACAACCCCATGATGATTCTAAGTGGTGTGCAGACCCATCACAATATGTGTGTCCTTAAAATCAAATGTATAATATGATATTTATTAATATTTACTTTTAGATGGCGTGCTTATAGATTTTCTTATTTAAATGGAAAATCATGTAGATGAGGGTTCTTGGAGAGAGGAACTGATGAAAATCCAACCAATGGTGTCAATTACTCATGTAGGTGAAAAACATAGCAATAATATTTGTATTAATGAAACAATGGTATGAATAATGTTTAGAAATACATGTAATGTACCCAACACCCATGTTAAGTCCCATCAATGTAGAAAACAAATTATTCTGCTATATTGAATTAAAAAGGCCCCATTTATCCAACTACAACAAACAACATGCACATTTATCCATGCATATACAACATTTATAATTCATGAATGCACGCAAATCCAACAAAACATAACACAACATTCAGATAAACATTTACCCAATGAAATAACATAAGAAAATAACAACAACACTTATATGTTAGCAATTAAACAATTGGATGCATACGAAGGATGAACCTCCCAACCATAGCTATTGTTTTCCATTTTCTCTCAATAAGAAGCCACCCCCGATATGAGACTATGATTCCACAAGGAGATCTATCCCACTATATGTCCACTCTCCATAAACATCATACCCAAAACCTAGGTTCTACTCCCACAACAATTCCAATCCTCCATCTCTCTCTTTTCCCCATAACCTGCACTAGCCAAGGAATGTACCTCATTCACTACTCATTATCCCTCAGGTTGTACCATTTGTTTATCAGGGACCATAGTACACTCAGTTGGCTAGGAATATCTTAGTTGGGGACTCTAAGAACTCTCATCTACTTGAAGATTCCTCACAATATCCTTTACAAGATCTTCAGTCATTTCCTCAACAATACAAATTCACTATAGGATTATATCCAATTTTGCAGGAACATAGGTCTGTTTTCCGAGCATAACCACATACCAATAATTGTTTCCTTCAAGCATAGCATGGATGGTTCTTTTCCCAGCACTCAACTGTCCTCTTGCTACCCAAAACCTTAAAAATTATCTTCCCTCTACATACGAATTTCCATTCTTCTCTATTGCTTGCTTGACTCTCACTCTTCCCAAAGATGATTGTAATTTAGTCCATGGTCCCCAATAACTATGGGATGGGACCACTAACATCCACCTTCTTACACAACTTTAAATGATTCGCTTTGGGAAAACTCAACAACAAATAGATGGTTATACATAATGATAATATAATTTTGGGAATGTCGGTTGGATTAATTCCCATGAATAGTTCCCCCTTGTACCTCTCTATCTTTTGGAATCATAACCCCCAATATTTATTCATCTCTTTCATATTGCATTCAATGATTACCATTTTTATTAATTATCCAATGCACATAATATAAAATTCATCCCCTGACCACATTAAATCAATAGGGGATAGTTTCCCCAACACATCGACTCACCAACCTAATTCACATTTATACAATTACATTATAACTCATGGGGATTAAAATCGAGGATGTTTCATTCCCCTCTCCCTTAATTTTTCACTATCCTCAATGAACAACACCCTATGGTGTACATACAATTACAATACTAGGTTATTTGTCATTTAATCAACATATATTCCCCCCAACCTAATATCACATAGGCATTCCAACCTACATATAAATACATAGGCAATTTTTTCCCCCAAAACCATAAATACATAGGTGCTTCGACCACCAAAAATCATAAATACATAGGTGCTTCGGCCCCAAAACATAGATACATATGCACGCTAGCCAAAAAAACATATATATAAATAGACACTCATTCCCAAAACACATACATAAACCACTAGAATTATCCTAAAACTATCTTTATTTCCACCATTTGTCTTCCTCTTAACCTTCCCAACCCAGGGGATGTACCCCTTCACTACTCCGAGTCCATCGAGAATCCCATTTGTTTATTAGGGTTTACCCAAGGACTCTGCTCCCTTCATTATTCTTAGTCCATTGGGATACACCATTCATTTATCAGTTTATCTTTGGCACAATTCACTGGGAATCTCTCTACTGGGATCTCAAGGGACTCACTAATAAGAATAACTACCAAGAAATAACCACCAGGAACCATGCTGCTACAATGCAACTCACATAGGAGTTCACTCTTCATGTCTGAAAACCTAATTCTTTGATAGGGAAACTTAGACTAGGTTCACTCTTTAGGCCTGACGATCTAGTTATTCTCTTGTACTCACCCTCTAGGCTCAAGAATCCCTTTTATTGTTATATAGTTCCTCAGGGAATCAACCATTTTCCAGGGAGGTATGATGCAGACAGATTCCAACTTGTACTATACTTCCACTAGCATTTTATAACCTATGGTAATGATTCCATCTGCATCATATGCATGTAATCAATATGAGACATCACCATATATTTTTCATCGTAAAATTTCAAATATGTTTTACGTAGGAAAACATATATACAATACCACTCTACCTACAATTTCCTCAACTTTCTTGCAGCCAAACAAGATCGTTAGTAGTCATGCACATTTTCAGTAGTCCATGAAATGATCTCATAATTGAAATTTACCAACAATTCAATCATTTCCAATAATTATTCAAATTAAAAATGGAGTTCAACCATAAATTGTATTATCTATAATGAATGAGTCATTCACCGTTCATGCATTATCAACATATTGAGATTTTCATAATGCAATCAAACCTTACCAATAATAAAACCAACGTGTCAATAATCATGGCCACATCTGCACAATGCATCCTTGCATTGACTATGGAATACCATATGGTCATGTCATATATTCCACCATGTGAGTTGGAAGGTATGTCCCACTCCTCAATAGACCATTGAAACTCTTCCCCACAACCCATATGATCATTAATATGTCTTCCTCTTCAACCCATACACAACACTGGGAACATAATCTCATGGTGTTATTTAGTGTAGGAAAAGAGGATGTAGTCCAACCATCATTTACATAGGGGAAAAACATTATGCATTTGGATGGAACAATAACCTTTCCATATCCAATTTCATCATGGCCTCACACATGGCCATCTCTAATGGAATTCATTTCTACAACATGACTAATGTTTCTTGACTTATATTAATGAACATAGCACAACATGAAATTAAATTTCCCATAAATGCATTCAACCAACAAATAATTTTTCCATACTCAAGGCCTCTTTACTTTACATCAATTCAAATATTGAGATTCTTCTGAGAGTATTCTTACTTCAATTCCCTTCATCATTTATACACCATAACAACCCCAAATGCATACCTGCATGGTTCTCATCAATTTACTTGATTCTATCTGATCAACTGGTAACTTTTAGAAGCTCACGTGATCCCTTCACCAACCTCTTGATCAACATTCCCACCATCATTGTTTGTCTTCATATGGATGGATACCATAAGAAACAATATAATCATACTATATCCATTCTTCATGGATACACAATCCATCATTAGTGTTATTCAAATATCATAGCATCATTATTTCATATATATATCAGCAGACAACTCTTAGTCTATACTTAGGCCACCAAGATGTTCAAGCATGTCCACATGTACAAACCCACATTAGTATGCACCAATCATTTTATCTTTCATTCCTATTTCATGCACTTTCATTATATATTTATTGTATGCATCATGCATCAATTCTAGCATGCACTTCAATGCACATCTATTCTAGATTTAATTAATTAATTATTTTTCTTTTTGTAGATGGATATCCTTGAATATTTGTAGACACTTTTCATCCTCTACACTACCATTCTTCTCAATTGTGCACCACTATCCCCTATTATGAACCTTATATCCAAGCCCCTCTTGGTTATTCTGCATTTACAACCACTAGATCCCCTAGTACTGTTATTCCACAATTGCTTCCTTTATGTATGAAATCTTATCCCAACGTATTTCAGATATAATTCTCAATATTCATAGTGTTGTAACATGCACTACTCTAGTTGAACATTATCAATATAATATAATTATCCACTCCCCATTTCTTTGACAAAACCAGTCCAGAAATACCATTATCATTGATTGACATTTAAACATTTTAAAATATTCTTTTATGTCATATTTATAATACACGTTTCCATCCATTTATTTGTTCAATTTTACATATCTCTCACAACTTCATTGCATTATTCACTGTGAATCAGTTCTTGGCCATTCAAGAATACTCTGCTCCAAATGGAAATGCTTCACCCTCCATTTTCACATGTACCTTACTTCCACTCCACACTCTAATAATACAAACAATTTTCTTTCTATGTGTACTTTTAGACAAAAGTTGTGAGATAATCTCTAATAATTACTTCTCCATCATCCCTATGGTTTCACATAGATATGAATCATCCACCCATGAGTCAAAATTCATCTCATGATGTCCCTTTTTTTCCCCTTCTCTTGTAGCAAGCTTTCTAGAATTCACTACATTTATACCTTTAAGGCTTTGGAGTTTTTATTATTTCATTGTGTATATAATAATACTCTTTACCTATTGGATTCATTCTTTATATGAGAAGATATCTTTATTTTCCTTTGCAAATCATTCAGATTCTATAAAATCTAAATACTAATATTCCCCTTCCCTTATTTATACATTTGACAAGCTTAGGTCACCTAGTCTGCAACCATACGCTTCCCTTTGCATCCCTTGGATGCTTCAACCAACTATAGAAGATTGATATTATTCCCTATCCAACGGAACCTAAAATTAATCTATAATAGACCCACACAATGATCAATTGTGGAATATTATCCTCTTGTTATAAATCCCTTCAAACAACACTCTCTACTTGAGTGTTTCTAAATTAATTAACAATTCCCTCTTAATAAGATCACCTATTGTTTTCCCATTATTAGGTTGTTTCATTTAAACTATGCCTCTATACTTATTCATAGGCACTATCATGTGTTTCAATACTCTTCCTTAGCTATAAATTACCTCTGGTTCTCACCTCTATCATCTTGGAAAGTTTCTCCAAACTTTGACATTGTTTGGAAAACTATTCACATTGAGTAGTTGCATGGTTTATGGAATCCAATTGGACTTTTTCTTGTAACTTTATGGAGAAAATCGATGCTCCCCTAGAGAAATTAGGATTTCTATCATGTTTTCTTTGTGTTTACCTTACCGATGACCATACTCATGCTTCAATCTAATTTATGAGACAATAATTATGGCCTCCTAAAATTCCATTCTACTAAGTGGTGTCCTTCATGTTCACCAAAAACCTTTCTTCCGATTCCTTGAGAATATTCCATCTCAAAACTAAATTCTGAGTGGATATATATATTATCCTATCCAATATCTTTCCAATGACTACTTTATTTATCAATTATGATTACTTAGCAAAAAGTTATAGGAAATTAAATATTGCCAATTTAACCCTTTTGTACACCTTTCTCCCTCGTGTAAATAATCTCAAACACCAAATTTTTCCACTTACATAGGTAAATCTATTGAGAACCAAAACAATTTTATACATGACATGTATAATGATTCTAACAATGACTTCACAAAAAATCTTAGATTGTTAAATCGATGCTCTAGTCAAAATCCGCAACAATCTGTAAATGAAAACTTTTCCCCTTTGGACTTTATTCTGGCATAGCAATTTTATACTTCTTCATGCATCCATACACCAATTCGCTTGGGATTTTGCCAGAATCTCAATTGGGTATTCCCATTACTACATTATAAACAATCTTCCACAATTTCAATGTTAATCGGGCTCTGAACTGTTAGTTACAACCCACAAAAGTTGTGGTTATTTTACATTTTTATTCTTGTATGTTACACGTATCTTCTTTCTCTTCCTGTACATTTTTACATACCCAGATTCCAAATCTAGTTCAATGATTGTCTTCTATGCTTCATAATGTTTCCATAGACTATTGCTAGGTCCAAAACAGACTTCTCAGCTAGGCATTATGCCCTACATAACCAAACTGGTCCCAAAATATTACCTCAACAATTTCAACTACAACTTTGTCATACGAGTAGATTAGCTCATTGGAAGTCTCTCTCCAAGTTATCTTATTTGAGCTGCATAGACAAATTATACCTTGGTACACTCTTTTCTCATAGTTTTTTATTTCCTAAAAATGTCATTTAGCGCCTCAAAATTTCCCTAGAAGTTCACGACGTTCAAAAACCCAAAAAAATCATATAATTTTGATTATTTTACTACTGTGAATACCTTTAAATATGATTCATAGATCTCTAAATAGAAATAATTATGTACCTTTGATATGAATCTAAAGGTGATTGATGATCAACTACATTTTTTAGTCACACACAACACCTTTCTAAAACTGCTAACCCGATCATCAGCCATAAACCATTCCTTTAGAAACCAATTTCAAGACATTGCTAAATCGACTAACCTGAACATTGGTTATCAACCGTTGATGATTTTCATTGGCGAATGAAACTCCATACCAACTCAATTGACCCGACAATCGACCAATGAAAATTCTTGTTGGCTGACAAAAACACTTATCCAATTTGGCTGATTTGACAATCGTCCATTGACCACCTCTGGGATAACGTGGAAACTATTGACATGGCATGACACATGGATGTTAATGTGGGATGAAAGATCATCCTAAGGTGTCAAGTTGGATTACATGGAATGACACATGGATGGTGACATTGCAGACACACCATCACCCTCTTTTCTTCATTTCCCATTGGTCGTTTCTCTTGGATGAACCAAGCACTTTTTCAGTTCGACCGATAATTGACCAAATATCATCGACCATCAATGTTGTATATTTCTTGATCGAATCAATTTACCAAATATCCCATCACTCGACCATTGGTCATCGACAAGTTTAGTTAGTGACTAAAATACTTCACCAAATTGTATGACCCAACCCTAAATCCTCAGGGAATTCTCTTGTCCAACTCCAACACTTGGAAATTTCGTCCAAATCACCAATGAATTTGGATCGTTGAACTCCCATTCAATAATGATCTATATTTTTGATCTATCAAACTTCGGCCAAATCTTCCAACACCCAACCATCGACCATCAGTCGTTGAAGACTTATTTTTGTTTAACCCAACTCTTCACCAATCTTGTTAATCCTGCCATTGATGGTAAACAAATTTTATTAGTGAAATTCAAAAATTAGATATATTTTATCAAATATCAGGTCAATCTAGGGCGTTGATATCAAAGCCAATATCATATTGATCGTTGATCGACTCCAACCTCCCATCAGCCAAAAATGAATCGAAATCATCAATCTATATCATCCTCACAACTACTGAAAATGAATCTTGGTCGTTGATCCCGTCAACCTTCTTAAATGGCCAAATCCATATAAATTTGTAAATTTATCACCAATAATATAGGCCATTGACCTCAATATCAAACATGATCTTGGTGTTTCTTAAATTGAGAGGGCGAGGAAATAAACCTTCCGGGGGCACAAAACAAAAAATCGGGAAGTGCTCGAGAGGTTGGGCCCAGGTCATATCAAGGGGTCACATTGTCGAAGGATAAGGGAGAAGCTTGCATCCACTAGGCCCCATGTCGGGATTTTGGAAGTCGAAGAATCAGATTTGGCTCATACATAAACACCCGACATGCAAAATCGTGACATGCCTTTGGCTAGGCCAGTGGTCACAGTCGTGGTCACGTAACAGAAGGAGCTTAGATAGGGAAGAGATATCACATGTTTTATGTTAAAATTTGAATAACGCTCAAGTGAGGGACCGTGGGTGTCATATGACCAACAAATTTGGAGAAAGGACTTGTGTAAGTTTATTTGGGGTCCAACTGAGACCCGAAGAGTCGATTTGATTCAATATCTTGATCGATCATTGACCGGGAGGTCAGCAACCCCAATGGGAGAATGGGGGGTCTGCATCAAGTGGTATAAGAGTAGAATTTTTCTTGCAAACAATAGGCAAAGGAGATGATACAAAAGAACTCAAATTTGTACTTTGTGTGTGACAGAAAGTCAACACAATGCCACCGAAGAGATGAGTGTATCCACCTTTAGCCAATCGGGCTATAGAAAGGGAAATGCGAGAACTTTGTGCAAGATTGGAGGCAATGGAGGAAGTGCGAAGAAGATCACCTGATGCTAGAGAAATCAACAATACAGATATTGAAGAGGTAGAAGTCAAATAAGATGCATGAGAAAATGTTTTCGAAGAACACTTGTTGAGAGGAGTTGTCAGATTGGGAGCTAGAGCCAAAATAGAGGTCCCAGTGTATGAAGGTAATTTGGATGTTGAAGAGTTGCTATATTGGGTAAGGTCCATGGGAAAATATTTTGACTATGAATATTTTGATGAGGAGAAAAGGGTGAGACATGTCGTCACAAGACTAAAAGGACATGAAACATTGTGGTCGTATGAACTTCAGGATAATAGGAGGAGTAAAGAAAAACAAAAGATAAAGAATTGGGACATAATGGTAGCCAAGTTGAAGGCTAAATTCATGCCCAAATATTATCAAATCAATTTGTTTAGGAACCTGCAGAACCTAAGACAGAAGGGTATGATAGTTAAAGAGTACACAGAGGAGTTCTAAAAATTGAACATCAGAACTGGAGAAAGGGAGAAGGATGAAGAAAATGTTTCTAGGTATATAAATGGCCTGAGGTATGAAATATAGGATGATATCAACATGATGTCAGTAAGGAATGTGGAGGATGATTATCAGTTTGCATTGAAGGTAGAGCAGAAGTTGGCCAGAAAGAAAAACCAACGAGGTTGAGGTAGAAGCCCAGCTCCAAACAAAGGAAAGGGATTTTCCCATGACAAGGTACATAAATCCAAAGATGAGGTTGAGAAACCACACAGTCACTCGAAAAGAGGCGGACATTACCCAGGAAAACAAGATGGTGGAATAAGTTCTTCCAAAGGAAGAGGAAGAGGCAGAGGAGGAGAAGTGAGATGTTACACTTGTGGAAAGGCTGGACATAAGTATTGGGAATGCCCCAAGAGAAATAAATAAGGAGAAGGTGAAGCTCACATTTCAGAATAACAAAGAAGAAATGTTGAAGGAGAAGGAGCAGAGGATGTAACATATCTGATGTTGAGAAAATTTCTCTTAAAACCATAGGAAGAAGTTGAAAAACCAGTGCAGAGGAATAGTCTCTTTAGGACATCTTGCAAGACTAAAGACAGAGTGTGCAAGGTGATAATTGATAGTGGGAGCACTGGAAACTTAGTATCCATAGAGATGGTGGAGAAATTTGAGCTTGAGACAACTGGACACCTGAAGCCATACAAAGTCTCGTGGTTGTAGAAAGCACACCGGGTAATGGTTACTAGACAATTCTTGGTTGAAATTAATATAGGAGGATATAGAGATGAAATTCTATGTGATGTAATTCCCATGGATATATGCCATATTGTTTTGGGAATACCATGGAAGTTTGACAATAATGTCATTCGTGATGGGAGGAAAAACACATACACCTTGGAGAAGAATGGTAGGACACACATGTTGTTGCCAATAGAGGATAAAAAAATGAAAGAGGAAGACAACAAAAGCATACTTCTCATGAGTGGGAAGGAACTCCTTAAATAAGTAAATAAAGGATAGGAGATGTAGTTTGTTGTCATGAGGAAACCTAGAGTTGTCCTTACAAGTACTTCAATGGATGATTTTCCTGAAGAACTTCAGGAATTGTTGGATAATTTTGTTGACATAGTGTTGGATGAGCTGCCTAAATCATTGGCACCCATCAAAAGTATCAGCCATCATATTGATCTGATACCAGGAGAAAGTCTTCCAAACAAAGAATCATACAAGATGACACCTCGAGAGAATGAGGAGGTAAAGAACCAAGTCCAAGAATTTTTATACAAAGGTTTGGTCAGAGAGAGATTGAGTCCATGCACAATGCCAACTGTGTTGAGCCCAAAGAAAGATGGAGGATGAATAATGTGTACAGACTCGAGAACCATTAACAAGATCACCATTAGGTATAGGTTCCCTTTTCCAAGAATGAATGATTTAATGGACTATCTAATTGGAGAAAAATTATTTTCTAGGATAGCTTTGAAGAGTGGATATCACTAGATAAGAATGAGAGAGGGTGATGAATGGAAGACAACCTTTAAGACAAATGAAGGTTTGTATGAGTGGCTTGTTATGCCATTTTGATTAACAAATGTCCCAAGCACTTTTATGATATTGATGAATGAAATAGTGAAAGATTTCATTGGCAAGTTTGTGGTTGTATATCTGGATGATAGACAGATCTTTAACAAGACTACATAGGAGCATTTGAGGCACCTGACACTAGTGATGAGGATACTGCAGCAGGAGAAGTTGTTGATAAATATGAAGAAGTCCTCTTTTATGAAGAAAAAACTCATTTACTTGGGTTTTGTGATCTCTTCAAATGAACTGAAGATAGATCTAGAAAAGGTGAGAGCAATCAAAGAATGGCCATCACCAAGAAGCATGTTTGAGGTAAGAAGATTCCATGGATTAGCAAGTTTCTATAGGAAATTCATCAGAGATTTTAGTGGAATTTGTGCACCAATGATGGATATAGTGAAGAAGAAGCATATGTATTTTAAATGGACAAAGGAGGTCGAGAGGAGATTCAAATTACTAAAGGAGAAAATAGCAGAACAACCAATTCTGGTCTTGCCAAATTTAGAAAAGACATTTCAGGTGAGATACAATGCAAGTGGAGTTGCAATTGGAGTAGTTTTGAGCCAGGATAATAGGCATGTTGCCTATTTCAGTGAAACGTTGAATGATGCTAAGAGGAAATACTCCACATATGAAAAGGAGTTTTATGCCATAATTGAAGCCCTAAAGAAGTGGAGACACTACCTTGTCCCAAGTGAATTTGTCTTGTATAGCGATAACTGGGCCTTACAATTCATAACTAGATAGGAAAAAATGAATGAGAAGCATGCAAAGTGGATTGAGTTTATGCAAAATTTCACTTTTTTCATAAAAACTATTGTTGGGAATGCTAACAAAGTTGTTGATGCATTGAGCAGGAGATGTTTGATTCTATAGGAATTTCAGGTAAAGACTTTGGGGTTTGAACACCTGAATGATATGTATTGTGATGATGCATATTTCAAGGAAGCATATGAAGCATATGAAAATCCTGTGCTGAGAGACAGGAGCCAGTGGGTCGAATACACAGTTCAAGAGGGATTGTTGTTCAAGGGAAATCAATTGTGCATACCAAAATTCTCAATTAGGGATAACCTTTTGAAGGAGAAGTATAATGGAGGATTGGCCTGAAATTTTAGCCATGATAAAACATTTACATAGTTGATAAGTTCATATTATTGGCCAGGTATGAGGACAAAAGTGATAAAATTTGTGAACAGATGTAGAATCTGCCAACATGCAAAAGGAAAATAACAAAACACTGGATTGTATCAACCATTGTCGATACCAGAGAGGCATTGGGATGCAATAAGCATGGATTTTGTGTTGGGACTACCAAAAATGAAAAAAGGATGTGATTCCATATTTGTGGTGGTGGATAGATTTTCAAATATGGCACACTTTATCCCATGCCAAAAGACCAGTGATGCAACCCATGTTGCAAATCTATTTTTCAAGGAAGTTGTGAGACTTCACAACCTACCCAGGAGCATTGTCTCAGACAGAGACAAAACATTGTTGGTCATTTTGGGAGAACACTTGGAAGAAGTTGGGGACGGATATGTCCTTTAGCTCATCTTATCACCCTCACACATATGGACAGACTGAGGTGGTAAAACAAAGTTTGGGAAACTTGTTGAGGAATCTGGTCACTAAACATCATAATCAGTGGGATCAGATTCTTCGACAAGTAGAATTTGCATACAACGATTCACCAAATAGGAGCACTGGAAAGATCCCATTCCAAATATTGTATGGAATGCAAACCATGGGAGTATCTGAGTTGAGAGACTTGGAAAAGAGTGATATCAGGAGCACTGGAGCAGAAGATTTTGCTGCATAAATGCAGAAACCCCATAGCCATATCAGAGGAAAATTGCAGAACTCTATCCAAGAATACAAGCACAAAGTTGATCAACATCGCAGGGAGCTTCAATTTGAAGTAGGAGATAAGGTTATGGCAGATCTCATAAAGGAAAGATTCCCTAGGGTAACATATAACAACTTAAAAATAAAGAAGATAGGACCATGTAAGATCTTAAGTAAATTTGATGCAAATTCCTATGAGATTGAGTTTCCATACGATGTGGGCATATCACCCATATTGAACGTTTCAGACGTGTATCCTTACAGGAAAGATGACACCGAGGAAGCAAAAAATCAAGAGAAGGTTCAGTGGGAGAATCAAATTCCTATAGCAAAAAAACCACAGATGGAGAAGATCGTTGATCAGAGAATTGGCAAGAAGACCAGGAGGAAAACCTATTTTGAATATCTGGTCAAGTGGAAAGAGTAGCCAATAGAAGATGCCAGTTGGGAAAATGAAGCTGATATTCAAAAGCATGGAAAGTCGGTGCAAGAGATCATGGACACGAGTCCATGAATTTTTTTGTTCAGGGGGAGTATGATGCAGTAACATCATTAGAAAGAATGAGTGGTAGGACAACTCAATGTTACGATGAGTCTTTTGGAGTTGGTTGGAAAAATGGAAGAAGATCAAACGCATTGGAACATAATGATCATGAGCGATATGGGAGTTTCACTCCGAGTCTTGAATGTAAATGAACTTAGGTAGCAGTTAGGTTTTCATTTTGGAGGTAGATGAGTAGTCGGGGGGAACCCTAAGGACCCTCTAAGTGAAATAGAGGTTGTGTACATGAAAATGAGGCTGTTGTGAGTTAGTAGGAATTTTCTGAGTTTTAAGTTATTGTTTTGATATTAGTTGTTTCCGTTTAGTTTTGAATGAACATGACAGAGGAAAATTGAACCAAACGCATAGTACTATTACTGCTTGCGATTCTCTGTTATTGGATTTTCATAAATGAATGAATTTCATTATGAATGGATGAAATTGTGAAGGTCAATACAAGCTTCAATTGTTTCTCTTCCGTTGAGTGAGTGCAAGGTGTGAACACCAAACACAAGGAGTGTGTTGACATAATTTGTTTCGATTTCGAAGCTCAGAAGAGATAGCACGAAACTTTCCCTTTTCAAGGAGTGCAAAGCGACTACTGCAAGGCATGCACGGTCACCCACAAGAACTAAGTCTTGCGTAAGAATCTGTTGCAAGGAGTGCACAAATATGGAATATCAGGAGGAGGAGCTACAACAACCACTAGATCGATTGCAGGGAGAAATATGGGCCATCATATCGGAATCCAAATAGGAGGAATGCACACAAGGGGAGAACATATCTTGTTCGTCGAATCTAGATGCGAAGGACCAACAGTCATTTGATCCAAGTAAGGTGCACATATATTAACCCCTTGAAAGTGAACAGGAGAGGCAGAATCATGAAATCACAAAATTATGAAGTCTATCGGAACTATCCATCAAGAAGGGACATGTGGCGAGAGATCAATGTCTCACTGAATTCACAATCAGGGGAACCAGAGGCAGGAGTTGTGAAAAATTACGAAATCTGAAATCACAAGGCCATCTGGACCATCGGACCATGGAGAGTAAGGACCATTGATCTGACGTGAGGATATTTCTGGAAATCGGGGATTAGGAAAAGGGAGGTGAGCGATCCTCCAACTTCACGAAAAGTGAAGGAGACAACAAGACCGTTAGATCATATGGATTTTGGACCATTGATCTGACGTGCGTGGAGCCCATATTTTGGGTTTCAAAAATTGGGAGGATGAGCGAAAAAAACTTCCGGGGGAGACGAATTTGAAACCGTGAAGTTATCGAGAGGTTGGGCCCAGGTCATAGCAAGGGGTCACATCATCGAAGTATAAGGGAGGCGCTATCATGCGCTAGGCCCCACGTAAGAATTTTAGAACTTAGAGAACTGGAGTTGGCTCATACGAAAACACCCGACACACAAAATAACGATACGGCTTTGGTTAGGTGAGTTTTCATAGCTGTGTTCACGTAATGAAAGGAGCTTATCTAGGGAAGAGCTAGCGCTCATTTGGTGTTGAAATTTGAATAATGCTAAGGAGAGGGTCCGTGGGTCTCATACAACCAACGCATTTGGAGAAAGGACCTATGTAAGTTGATTTGGGGTCCATGTGAGACCCAAAGAGTCGATTTGTCTCATTATCTTGATCGATCCTTAACCGGGAGATCAACAGCCCCAAGGAGAGAAAGAGGGGGTCTACATCACAGTGGAAACATGAGAAGACACAAAGACTTGAAGTTAAGTGATGAAGGAACTTTGACAAGAAATTTTTTAATATACATCATTGGATTACACCAGGAAGTACCAATGGACAAGAATCCCTATAAAAGAGGAAAGGAGGCATATACAAGAAGCTTACATTCATCTCCACAATATTTTGAAAATACGATTGGGGGAGATAAATAGTTAGGGGGAGTTACCCTTTTCCATTGATGCCAAAGGGGGAGAGAAAGATCAAAAGAATGAAGACATGGGGAGAAATGATCATAGGATGAGTATGAGTGTTAAAATAAATTCCAAAGGGGGATATTGTTGGAAAACTGGTTTTCATTGATGTAATGTCCCCGTCATTATGAATACAAGCAACACAAGCAAGTGCAATATTTTTTTTTTATATAGGCAGGAAGGCAATGACGACAACCGTTAAACCACACTACTTGACGACAAACACAACGCATGCATAGCAGGCAAAAAAAAACCACGACTCAACACACTATCACATCATGCAACTGAGAGAAACATGCGATAATCAAAGACAGATAAAAATGACTACCCGTCTGACACAAGAAAGACAATGCCTACAAGATAAAGAAAAACATCAACCACCCAACACAACGATTTTGAAGACCAGTAACTAGAAACCTCTATGGCATGAAAACCAAACACATTGAGGCGTTATAGAATAAAGCACCAACATCAATTACAATGAATAACGCCCACATCGGGAAGCACAAACTTTGGCCAGGTTATCCTTCGCATCGATCCATCGGACGAGATGATTCCCTCATCGAAATCACCATCATGAGGTGTTAGGTCTGATAGTGACCAAGGTGCAACATAACACATCTAGACCAATAACCCAAGAAAAACAATTTCAACGCGCTGGGAGACCGAATTAACTGTCAAACACATGACGACTAACCCAAGCACCCAATCGACAAGTCATCAAGACACAAGGGAATCTGACGACTATAACGTTCACAAATCACATTCAATTCCTTGTGCAACAATTTCTATTGCAAACATACATCAATTTGTACACATTAAAATATTTATTATCAAACGATTAGCTCATTATATCTATTTTCCAATTCCAATATCAAATAAGAAAATTCCTAAGGAGCAATTTGTTACATTTTAAACAGAAACAATATACTAAAATTGTTATCTATTAATTATGTCTATGTCTATTAGTAAACCTACGTCTAGCAATGATGTCAATGTCCCATAATAATATTTCTTCCCATTGTTGATCATGTGCTATTAATTTTGTCTAACCATGTCCAATAATAAAATCACCACCATTAATTTTTTCTAACCATGTGATATCTATTAATAAGAAATAAAACAATAAGCCATGTTCTAATTGTCAACAACCAAGTGATCGTTGTCCATTAATAAAGAATTAACAATATAAAGGAAATGATAGGGAAACAACAATATGATTCGTTGTGTAAGAAAGGGATTAATCATATACAATGATGTCTAGATAAGAAACCTTGTCTATCATATATGAAATCTGTTGTCGATTATATATAAAATTTGTTGTCTATTTTATATAAAGTCATTGTAATCAATACATAAACGATGTCCCTTATTAACATATCAATATTCATGTTGTACCACATTCTACCATAAAATCATTGTGTAATAATGCTACCATAAAATATCGTTGTGTAATAATGCTACCATAAAATTGCTATGTAATAATGCTACCATAAAACATCGTTGTGTAACAATGCTACCATAAAATATTGTTGTGTAATAATGCTACCATAAAATCGTTGTGTACTATTTCTATAATAAAACATCATTGTGTAACAATGCTACCATAAAATATCGCTGTGTAATGGTAAATTATAGTCAATAGTAAATGGTAATAAAAATGGTAAATCACAATCAATAATAAACAGTAATCGCTCACAAAAAAAACAATTGTAAAACATTGTCATAAGAAATGGTGTCTAGTAAAGATAATGTAGGGTAAATATGGGGCAAATCCCTATGTAAAAACACCAAGAAGTTCTCCCAAGGGCGCTACCCTAGGTAGGCAAAACACCAAGAAAATCGTAGACAATTATCAAATGCAAACATAAATACTTTCACAAACATATATAAAGATTCGTTGTCCTTCAAATGTAAATTCGCTACAGTATTAAATCGTTTTCACAAACAGATATAAAAACACAGTCACACATAAAAAAAAACCATGGTCATTAGATGAAAATGTTATCATTAGATAAAACAGAGTCACATAGTCATAAAATGCAGTGATGTTCTAGCAAAAACGATTTGAAAAAAAGGATTTCTTCATAGATTAATCCTTCAAACATTAATCACTCAAACACGGAGTTTTAAACATTCCAAAGAAATGCAAAGTTGATCATTCAAGGAAATGCAAAGGTAATCATTCAATAATGAATCAATCAAACACAAAGATACGCAATCACTAGGAGGGAGCAAGGATTTGAGATTAATCGTAAAATAAAAACGCAGAGATAAGTAAGGGTTCGATAACTAGGAGAAATGTATCTTTCACTTATTATTTATGCCCAGGAAAGAAGGGAATTTGAATCTACAGGTCTTTAAACATCGAAGTGATGACCGTTGATTTGGCTCCTAGTCGACTGCTCAGGCACAGACTAATAAGCAAAGGAATAAGGGATAGAAGATAAAAACTCAAATTTTCTTCACATTAAACAATAAAACAAATGCCGAGAAGTCATTGCAATCAAAGGTTGGGTTCGATTTGGAAATCAATTCAATACAGTAAGCATAAGGGGATTACAAATACCGCGAGAAAATATGTGCAAGAAGGCTCATGCCAATGAAATCTTTAACCGAGCAAAGAAAAATAACATGCGAACTTAAATTTCATTGCATGTAACAACTTTAATAGGCGTACCTTATGAAAACATGAAGGATCTGAGTCCTTGTCCCACATGCACTCCGTCCAGTTCTCGCTTTCCAACTGATGTGACCTCACCAGTACCTCACAACCAATGCTAGGGGTACTCTTCTTCTCCCTGAGACCCCCAAGCCGCAAAGGGGCCAAACATACAATACCAGAGAACTACTAGCACCCATCTTGCCTCACAAGGTCTATTTACCACTCGTTACCCGAGATGGGTATCCCAACTCCCACAAGAGAAAGTTCAATCAAGGAAAGCTTCAGCAACATAACATTACGCAAAAATATGAGATCCATACTCCTCCTTCTTCATCCTTTTTATAGAGTTTGTTAAGTAATTATTTTCCCAAATTCTCATTAAATTCATTTTTCAGTTAATTAAATTCAAAAGAAACCTGCCCCATACACATGTCACCCATCCCCTATATGCACCAAAAAATCAATTTTATTAATTAATTAATATTCCTATTTCCCTGACCCACCTAAAAGCATTTCGAAAAATGCTCCTTGGTGTCCCAATATTCCCTTAAAAATCTTGATTACTTATGCCTTACTTAATTCCTTGTTGAGTTCAAAAAATAGCAAGTTCCCAAGGCAAGATTCCTTACTAAGTTAGACATTCATATTTTTCTTTATGTTTCCTCTTTTACTTATGTTTCCTCTTTTTCCTTAAGTTTCCCATTTCTTTTAAGTTTCCCTCTTTTTCCTTTTTAACTAAAAATCAATTTAGAAAGTGTAGATAAAACAACCATTTACCCTTTTTTCTCTTTAATTAAAATTAATTTAGCAAGTGTAGATAAAACAACCATTCACCCTCTTTTATTTTTAACTAAAAATTAAATTATCATATGTAGATAAAACAACCATTTCCCTTTTTAAAATTTTAATCTTCAATTATAATTTGATTTAAATAAATTAATTTGAATTTCTTATCGCCCTTCTTGTTACATGTTTAATTATTATTATTATTATTGACCACATGTGCTACTTAGACCTAGGTTTTAATTTCTCTAGTTTGGACGACATTTTTATTAGGGAAATTGTTTTTAAATCTTACTTATCACATCATTCATTTTAAGGCCGTCTAGGTTTATTCACTTACCAGTTAAAATCACGACATGCCCTTCAGGTGCACTAGGTGATACAAGGGTGCCACTCGCGTCTTTCTATTTTCCTTGCATGACCTTCCCTTCAAGATGCACTACATGCTCCAAGCATATCACTCGCCTCTTTTCGTTTTCCTTGTGCGAGGTTCCCTTCAAGACGCACTACATGCTCCAAGGGTGCCACTTGCCTCTTTCTATTTTCTTTGCATGATGTGCCCTTCAGGACACACTACGTGCTCCATGAGTGCCACTCGCCTCTTTCTATTTTCCTTGTGTGATGTGCCCTTTAGGACGCACTACGTGCTCCAAGGGTGCCACTCACCTCTTTCTGTTTTCCTTGTGCAATGTTCCCTTCAGGATGCACTACATGCTCCAAGGGTGCCACTTGCCTCTTTCTATTTTCCTTGCGCGATGTGCCCTTCAGGATGCACTACGTTCTTCAAGGGTGCCACTCACCACTTGAATGACTTTGGTAGATGTAAAAAACCTTTGGAATAAATACTCCCCCAGGTGATATTGTGGGAGACTAAGGACCTCTAAGGAACAAGGCCCCTGCCTTATTGTGCTCCCCTTAGAATCATCGTGAGTGACTGTCGCAGTCTACCCTCACAACATCATGGGTATTATCGATATAGGTAATTGTTAACCTACAGTTCTAGCCACAACGAGAGTGCTAGTAGGTTGTGGCAGGGATGCTACCACACCTCTCCCTCAAAGTCTCTAGTTGTCATGCGTGACCCCTTTACTCCACATGTGAGTCTGGTCGACAAGCTATCATCAACCTGCATCTATAAACAAATCATGTTAGCAATAATAATCAATCATAGCAACATATAATCATATGTACATATGTCACATCAACAATATTCAACCCAACAGTCCACTCCCTGACTCGATCTGGAGTCCAAGGGGTTTCATCGATGCCTCTGCATCCTCGAGGTCCAAATTCCTACACACTCAAGAGAACCTAGTCAATAGAACATGTCAATGTCAATAAAACAAAATGACATATCATCATATCCATAATGCCTCATAATCATAATCAAACAACCAATAGTATAATAATATGGATCACTTGCAAGAAAGTTTCCTCAAAGAATAAGTTCGCTCACTACACATAAGAGAAGGATGTTACATACACCCCCTCTTGTTCTAAACTTCGTCCTGAAGATTCATAGTATGTAAGTGTCTATAAAAAGTGCATCACCATATGATAAGGCTATATATCAAGAAAAAATGGAAACTATTGTCTCATATCATATGCGTCCTCCTAGGTCCCCGAGTACAGACTATAGTTGTCCCACTAGACCTTGACCTCATATGTTGCTCGACACCGTAGTTGTCGAATGTGATGGTCCAGGATGAATATTGTCTCAGTAGTGAGCACACCCTCATCAAATACCTAAAAGGAACTCATGTCAATAACATGTGTACAATCACTAATATAATGTCTCAAAACAGATACGTGAAAAACATCGTGCATACACCTCAAAGAATCAGGGAAGGATAATCTATAGGCCACGAGCCCCTTCCTTTCCACAATCTCAAAAGGTCCCATGAACCTAGGAGAGATTTATCGCCCTTTCCAAACTTGATATAATTCAAAAGTGGTTTCACCCGCAAGAAGACTCGATCGCCAACTTCGTAACTACGGTCGTCACGATGCGCATCGGTATAATTATTTTTTCGATCCCGTGATTCCTTGATCCTTTGTCTTATTGTTTTCATTTGATCCTCCATTTCTTGGATTTCTTATTGTCCCACCAGGACCCTATCCTCAAGCCGATCCCAACTCAAAGGCATCTGACATGGTTGCACGTAAAGAAACTTGAAGGGCACCATCTTAATGGTGCTTTAATAACTGTTTTTCTTTGCGAATTCTACCAGTGGAAATAATTTTTCCCAACGCTTCTGTTGGTCCATCACGTACATGAAAAACATATCCTCCAAGATTTGGTTTGTCCATTCGGTCTTCCCGTTTGTCTCCGGGTGATACACGGTACTCAAGTTAAGTTGGGTTCCTAAAGCCTCTTGGAAACTAGTCCAAAATCGTTCAATAAACACAAATCCTTGATCAGATATAATCCTCCTAGGCATGCCATGCAACCTCACAATCTCACTGATAAAAAATCTAGATATGTTAGGTTCTCGATACGTTGTACACACAGGAGTAAAATGATCACTCTTCTTCAGAGTGTCGACTACCAAAACAAATGAGTCGTGTCTCCTTACCATCAATGGAAATCCCACAATGAAATCCATTGAAATGACCTCCCATCTTGTTTCTGGAATAGCGTGTGGCTATAGTAATCGTACCGGATGTATATGTTCAGCCTTCACCTGCTGACATTCTAGACATCTTGCCACGTAGTTGACTATGTTTGCATTCATTCCTTTCCAGAAGAATAAGGGTTTAAGGTATGCCCTCATCTTCATGACTCCATGACGAGCCATGTATACTTCTCTATGAGCCTCATTTAGGATCAATATCCTCAACTCGTCATTGGCCAGTACGTAAATTTGTCTTTTAAACCTCAATAATCTGTTGTTGTCCAACGTAAATCCTTCAAATCTTGGTACCATCATTGTGTTTTATCTGATAAAATCCTTGAACTTTTTGTACCAGTCATCGTCATGATGGACGGTTAGAATATTTTCACATGGATTTGTCTGAAGAGGCAACACCTAAAAGTTGTGTGGTCTCTAGCTCAACACATCCACCACTAGGCTCATTGTTCCATTTATGTAAGTAATCTCAAAATCGTACTCCCTAAGCAATTCCGACCAATGTCGTTTGCGTGCATTCAAGTCTCTTTATGTAAATATGTGAATTAGTCCACAGTGGTCCATTTTTAGTTTGAATTTTCATCCAATAAGGTAGTGTCTCCAAACTCTCAATGCATAAACAATGGCTAACATCTCCAAATCGTGTGTCACATAGTTCTCCTCATGCCTTCTCAACTTCCTCTAGATGTAATTGATCACTCAACCGTCTTGCATCAAGACTCCACCTAAGCCTTCCTTGGATGTGTCAGTGCATAGAAATAATTTCGTGTCCATGTCAGGGACCTTCAGTATCAGTGCCATTGTCAACAACTCCTTGAGCCTCCAAAATGCCTCCATTCATTTCTCGGTCCAAACAAACTTCTTGTTCTTCTTCTGCAACTCTGTAATAGGATTTTATATATTTGATTATCCCTCGAGGTACCGTCGATAGTATCTCGCTAAAACCATGAAGCTACGCACTTTCAAGACATTCATTGGCGCAGGCCATTCAATAATATCCTCTACCTTTGTTAGATCCACGACGATACCTTAGTTGGAGATGAAATTCCCTAAGTAGTGAATCTTTGATTGATAAAATGAGCATTTAGACAATTTACCATACAATGTTTTCTCTTGCAAACACTGTAGTACCAAACACAAGTGTTCTTCATTCTCCTCCATCATCTGAGAGTAAATCAAAATGTTTTCAATGAATACTTGGATGAAATTTTCCAAGTAGTCATGGAACACCCCGTTCATCAAACTCATAAATACCCCAGGGGTGTTTGTCAGTCCAAAAGCTAAAAAAATAAACTCATAATTTCCAAACCTCATCTTAAAGTCGGTCTTAGGGACATCATCCTCCTTGATCCATAACTGGTGATACCCTGATCTCAAGTCGATCTTTGAAAACAACATCGCACCCTTCATTTGATCAAAAAATCACCAATCATTGGCAAAAAATATTGATTCTTGATCATTGCCTTGTTCAATTGACAATAGTGAATGCAGAGTCTCCACGACCCATCCTTATTTTGTATGAAGATAACCAGTACACCCGACGGTGACACACTTGGATGTATAATTCCCAGGTCCAACAACTCCTTCAGTTGCATTCTCAACTCCTGTAACTCTGAGGTCAACATTCGATAAGGCATTCTTGCTATTGCTTAAGTCATTGATTTTAGGTCTATGGTAAATTCCAATTCCCGCTCTGGTGGAATCATAGGTAACTCCTCAGGGAATACGTCCAAAAAATCTCTCACCCCCGGAAGGTGTTTTAGACCTTCTTCTAGTCCCTTCTCGTTTAGCGCAAGGATTGCATAAATATTACATCCCTTGTGCATGCTCTTCCATAGCTACAAGGAAGAGATTAACTTCAGGGAAACTCCCTGGTTCCGAACTACAATTAGGCGTCTATGCCCCTCATCATTGTCCAAACTCAACCATTTCATCTTATAGTTGAGCATCACCTCATGCGATTCCAACTAGTCCATATCGATCATGACATCATAAGATCCTAAGATCGTGACATACAGTTTGGCCCTGGTGACAAACTCTCCCAGGTTAAGGCTACAACCTGTAACCTTCCCTCCAACCTTCTGTTTGGCTCCCAAAGCCATTTCTACAAATCTAAACTCATCCTGTTCGACTAACTTTACCTTAATTCTTTTTAGCACTGCACCAAAAATGAAACTCTCTGTAGCACCTAGATCAATCAAAATACTAAGGGTATGGTCAGTGATGGTACCCGACGTCTTGAGCAAAGTCGAGTGGTTCTCTTCCTGGTGTTTTTTCATCGCTGCATGAATCTGATAAGCTTTGCCCAAATCTCCTATGGTAGTGGTTCTGGATGATTCAGATTCTCTAGTCCCCTCCACTGGGAAGCCACACTGGTAATGTGGCTCCCCACATGTCCAACGCCCTTTCTTTGGTCCAGTACTCCTGGTACTCGAAGTAGAAGCTGACAACCCACCGGCCTGGAATCCTTGTCTATTCTGTTGAACATGCCTAAATCGTTGTTGTTGCGTTTGACGTTGTTGCTGGTGCTATGGTCCTCAGTAAGGAGTCTACTGCTGAGGTGGTAATTATTGAGGTGTAGTGAAAGTGGATCCTCTATGGAATCCACGATATCCTGGTGAATGCCTAGCTAATGTCTGATGTTGTTGTGCACCATATGAAACCTGCCCTACTAGTCTCGATGGAGTCCTACTCTGAACACCACTGATAAGATCCTCCTTTGCTATGAGGGCCTTCTGGACGACATCATGCAAGGTTTGAGGCATAAGAATCCTAGACTTTGCACGAATGTTGACATTAAGTCCAAATAAGAACCTGTTGACCTTAAGTTTCTTGGTGTTCAGGTGCAGAGCATACTGAAGAAATTCCATAAAATCGGCCTCGTACTCGAGCACTATATAGTCATCCTTTCGCAAGGTGTTGAACTCGTTGAGCTGATGCTCAATGAATTCCTATGATAGATACCTCTCTCATAACCGTTCCTCAAACAATTCCCATGACAAATATTCGACAACCATGTTAAATTACGGAAGGAGCATCTTCCACCATAGAAGAGCGCTTGCCTTCAGTTGAAATATCGCCATGCGAACCTTCATGTTGGAGGTATAGTCACGAAGTGCAAAGAACATCGTCATATTATCCAACTATGCCTCGACAGCTATGCCATATGTGGCACCAAAGAAATCGAGAAATTTGACCTTCTCGAGTTCACTATGAATGCTACTAGTACCGACCGGAGTGCGTGGTGGATCCTCAAGGGGTGCCAGTGCCCTAGCCTCATCTCTGTCCAAATGGATGATCAGTGCCTCAGACATCTTCTAAAAATATCTCATCATCCCAACCACCTCACCCACCACTATCTATTCATGACCAACAACTTGTTTGTCTCCCTGGGGGTTAGACCCCTCAAGCACAGATGTTATTGGCGGTGTCACGCCTCTTCCCCTAGCACCCTGTCATCTTCCTTTGCGACGTCCTCTAACCATTATTACATGCACAAATACAAATCAAATTAATTAGCAACCTTATAATAAAAAAACAAATCAACGGAATTCGTAGTGATCCCAATTCAGGGTCGAACCGGCTCTGATACCATATGTAATTTCCCCGTCATTATGACTACAAGCGACGAAAGTAAGTGCAATTTTATTTTTTTTGTTTTAGGCAGGAAGGAAACGATGACAACTGTTAAAACACACTACTTGACGACAAACACAATGCATTCATATCAGGCAACATACAACCATGAATGAACACACTAGCACATCATCCAACTGGGTGAAACATGTGATAATCAAAGACTGATAAAAATGACTACCCGCCTGACACAAGAAAGACAACGCCTACAAGATAAAGGACAACATCAACCACCCGAAACAATGGATTCAACGACCATTAACTAGAAACCTATACCACGCGCAAACCAGACACATTGAGGCATTACAAAATCAAGTACCAACATCAATTACAATGAACAACGCCCACATCGGGAAGCACAGACTCCATCTAGGATATCATCCGCATCTATCCATTGGATGGGCATGATCCCCTCATCGGAATCATGCTGTCACCAAGCGTTAGGTGTGATAGTGACCAAGGAACAACATAAGACATCTAGACCAATAACCCAAGAAAAACAAATTCAACGCGCTAGGAGACCGAATTAATTGTCAAACACATGACGACTAACCTGAGCACCCAATCGACAAGTCATGAAGACGCAAGGGAATATGACGACTATAACATTCACACATGACATTCAATTTCTTGGGAAACAATTTCTATTGCAAACATACATCAATATGTCCACATTAAAATAATTATTATCAAACAATTAGCTCATTGTAACTATTTTCCAATTCCAATATCAGATAAATAAATTCCTAAGGAGGAATTTGCTATCTTTTAAACATAAAAAATATAATAAAATTGCTATCTATTAATTATGTCTCTATCTATTAGTAAAACTACATCTAACAATGATGTCGTTGTTCCATAATAATATTTATTTCCATTGATAATCATGTGCTATTAATGTTTTCTAACCATGTCCAGTAATAGAATCACGACCATTAATGTTGTCTAACCATATACTATCTATTAATAAGAAATCAATCAATAAGCCATTTGATAACTATCAACAACCAAGTGATCGTTTTCCATTAATAAAGAATTAACAATATAAAGGAAATGACAGGGAAATAACAATATAATTCATTGTCTAAGTAAGGGATTAATCATATATAATGCTCTCTAGATAAGAAACATTGTCTATCATATATAAAATCTGTTGTCGATTATATATAAAATTTGTTGTCTATTTTATATAAAGTCATTGTCATCAATATATAAATGTTGTCCCTTATTAACATATAAATATTCATGCTATCCCACATGCTACCATAAAACCGTTGTGTAATAACGCTACCATAAAATATCTATATAATAATGCTACCATAATATATCACCATGTAATAATGCTACCATAAAATCGCTATGTAATAATGCTACCATAAAACATCGTTGTGTAATAATGCTACCATAAAATATCGTTGTGTAATAATGCTACCATAAAATCGCTTTGTAATAATGCTGCCATAAAACATCATTGTGTAACAATGCTACCATAAGATATCACTATGTAATGGTAAATCACAGTCAATAGTAAATGGTAATCGCTGACTATAAAAATGGTAAATCATAGTCAATAGTAAATGGCAATCACTGACTAAAAAAAATGGTAAATTGTTGTCATAATAAATGGTATCTAGTAAAGATAATGCAGGGTAATGATGAGGCAAATCCCTGTGTAAAAATGCCAAGAAGTTCACCAAGGGGTGCTACCTTAGCTGGGCAAAAAACCAAGAAAATTGCAGACAATCATCAAACGCAGACAAAAATACTTTCGCAAACATATATAAAGATTCATTGTCCTTCAAATGTAAATTCGCTACAATAATAAATTGTTCTCACACACAGATATAGAAACACAATCACACATAAAAAAAAACTATGGTCATTAGATGAAAATTCCATCATTAGATAAAACGCAGTCACATAGTCACAAAATGCAGTGATGTTCTAGCAAAAACGATTTGGGAAAAACGATTTGAAAAAAAAGGATTTTCTCAGAGATTAATCCTTCAAAGATTAATAACTCAAACGTAAAGTTTTAAACATTCCAAATAAACATAAAGTTTATCATTCAAGGAAATGCAAAGGTAATCACTCAACAATGAATCAATCAAACCCAAAGATACTCAATTATCAGGAGGATGCAAAGATTTGAGATTAATCGTAAAGGAAAAAAGAAGAGATAAGTAAGGGTTCGATAATTGGGTGAAATTTATGATTCACTTATTATCTATGAATAGGAAAGAAACACATTTGAATCTATAGGTCTTTAAACACTGAAGTGATGACCATCGATTTGACTCCTAACCTATTGCTCAGGCATGAACTAATAACTGAAGGAATAAGGGACAGAAGATAAAAACTCAAATTTTCTTCTCATTTAACAATAAAACAAACGTCAAGAAGTCACTGCAATCATAGGTTGGGTTCACCATGGAAATTATTTCAATATAGTAAGCATAAGGGGATTACAAATACCGTAGGAAAATAGGTGTAAGAAGGCTCATGGCAATGAAATATTCAACCGAGCACAGAAAAATATCATGCATAAATTAAATTTCATTGCAAGTAACAACTTTAATAGGCATACCTTATCCAAACACGAAGGCTCCAAGTCGTTCTCCCGCAAGCATTGCATCCATATCCCACTTGCCAACCGATGTGACCTCACTACCTCCTAGACAATGCTAGGGGTACTCTTCTTCCCCCTGAGCCCCCAGAGTTGCAAAGGGGTCGTACACACAATAATAGAGAACTGCTAGCACCCATCTTGCCTCACAAGGTTGAGCTACCACTTGTTACTTGAGCTGGGTATCCCAACTCCCACAAGAGAAAGTTCAGTCAAGGAAAAATTTAACAGCGTAACTTTATGAAAAAATATGATATCCATACTCCTCCTCCTCCATCATTTTTATAAAGTTTGTTAAGTAATAAGTTTCCCAAATTCTCATTAAATTCCTTTTTCAGTTAATTAAATTTGAAAAAAACCTCCCCCGTACACATGTCACCCATCCCCTAGTTGCACCATAAAATCAATTTTATTAATTAATTAATATTCCTATTTCCCTCACCCACCTAAAATCATTCCTAAAAACTCCCCTTGGTGTCCCAATATTCCCTTACAAATCTTAATGACTTACGCCTTACTTAATTCCTTGTTGAGTTCAAAAAATAGCAAGTTTCCAAGGCAAGATTCCTTACTAAGTTAGACATTCAACTTTTTTTTTATGTTTCCCCTTTTTCCTTAAGTTTCCTATTTCTTTTAAGTTTCCATCTCTTTCCTTTTTAACTAAAAATAAGTTTATCAAGTGTAGATAAAACAACCATTTACCCTTTTTCCTCTTTAATTAAAATTAATTTAGCAAGTGTAGATAAAACAACCATTTACCCTCTTTTCATTTTAACTAAAAATTAAATTAGCATATGTAGATAAAAAAACCATTTCCCTTTTTAAAATTTTAATACTCCATTATAATTTTATTTTAATAAATTAATTTGAATTTCTTACCCCACTTCTTGTTGCATGTTTAATTATTATTATTCTTTTTGACCACATGTGCTACTTAGACCTAGGTTTTAATTTCTCTAGGTTGGGCGACATTTTTATTAAGGAAATTGTTTTTAAATATTACGTATCACATCATTCATTTTAAGGTCGTCTAGGTTTATTCACTTACTAGTTAAAATCACAACGTGCCCTTCAAGACACACTAGGTGCTCCAAGGGTGCCACTCACCTCTTTATGTTTTCCTTGTATGATGTGCGCTTCAGAACACACTATGTGCTCCAAGGGTGCCACTCACCTCTTTCCATTTTCCTTGCGCGAGGTGCCCTTCAGGACACAATATGTGCTCCAAGGGTGCCACTTGCCTCCTTTCATTTTCTTTGCATGACGTGCCCTTCAGGATGCACTACGTTCTCCAAGGGTGTCACTCGTCTCTTTTCCTTTTCCTTGCGCGATGTTCCCTTTAGGACACACTACATGCTCCAAGGGTGCCACCTGCCTCTTTCTGTTTTCCTTGTGCGACGTGCTCTTCAGGACGCACTACATTCTCCAAGGGTTCCACTCACCTCTTGACTGACTTTGGTATACGTCAAAAACCCCTGTAGTCTATACTCTGCGAGGTGATCTTGTGGGAGACTAAGGGCCTCTAAGGAATAAGGCCCCTACCTTATTGCACACCCCTTAGAATCATCATGAGTGACTATCAAAGTCTACCCTCGCGACATCATGGGTCTTCTTGAACTAGGTAATTGTTAACCTACAGTTCAAGCCATGACAAGAGTTCTGGTAGGTTGTGGTAGGGTTTCTCCCACACCTCTCCCTCAAAGTCTATGGTTGTTGTTCACGACCCCTCTACTCCACATGTGAGTCTGTTCGGCAAGCTATCTTCAGCCTGCATCCATCAACGAATCATGTTAGCAATAATAATCAATCATCATAACATCTAATCATATGTACATATTTCACATTAACAATATTTAACCCAAAAGTCCACTCCCTGACTCGATCCGGAGTCCAAGGGGTTTCAACAATGCCTCTACATCCTTGAGGTCCAAAGTCCTACACACTTAGGATAACCCAGTCAATAGAACCTGTCTATGTCAATACAACAAAATAACATATCATCATATCCATAATGCCTCATAATAATAATCAAACAAACAACCAATAGTATAATAATCCGGATCACTTGCAAGCAAGTGTCCTCAAATAATAAGTTTGCTCAGTGCGCATAAGAGAGAGATGTTACAATTGATGTCAACCGTAGAAGAATTCCAAAATCCTCTAGAAGTGATGGGTGTAATTGAAGAAGTATCCAAAGTGGTCCCCTTATGGCGTTTCTTTAAGAATGGTCGTCATGGGAAGATGCTTTGAAGAAGTCTACAGGAATCCCTGGAAATATAGTTAACTATTTAAGAAGCCCCGATGGTATGGTCATGAATCATGAAGTTAATTAAATAAAAATAACATGAAGGATATTACAAATGAATTAAGAACCATCATAGATTAATAGTCATCGTCATGTCATTTCCAATTATAGTTGACACTCCATGTGGTTCCTCACGGTTGAGATGGTATTCCCTCTTAAATATGAAGCCCCAAAGTATGGTCAAGAAGCCCCGAATATAAGGTCAAAGAAGTTAGAGGTTATCCCAAAATTCAAGTAAAGGAGAAAAGTTGTTGCAAAAAATAAGTTATAGGTCGACTCAAAGACCAAGTAAATAAGTTACTTGGAAGGATATATATACAAATCAAGAACCTCTCGTTTAATCATCAAGAAAAGATGTGATTTCTTAGGAAAAGTGAAGTACCGAAGTTGTGCGAAGGAGGGAGTTCTTAGAGCCGTAGGTTAGAGAAGGTTTTTTAGAAAAACCTATTTAACCATACCACCACAGGTCAAGTATAGGGTATCGTATGAGGACCCCGCTAGTTGTCCTAGAATCATCATGTGATGCCTCGCTTGTTGCCCAGTCTAGTCCCACAAGGCTATGAAAAGTTTTAAGAAGGTGCTACTCTCTTGATGATGAAGTTAAGGAAGGGTTGATGATTTTTGATCTCCTGCACCATGTTTTCATATGTTGAAACATATGTTTTTATCTATTTTGTGAGGCTTGTATCGTGTAGATTATGGTATATGGTTGAGGCATATCTTGGAGGTTATGGCATATGCTTTGAGGCATATCTTTGATGGTTTGTCACATGCTTCAGGATTGTATATTGAATATTTTGGCACAGGGTTTGAGGTAAATATTGGATACTTTGGCACATGGTTTGAGGTATATCTTGGATATTTTGGCACATGGTTTGAGGCATGTCTTGAAACATTGGCACAGTTTTAAGGAATATCTTGGAGGCATTTGGTAGATGGTTTGATGCATATCTTGATGATCTTGGGAATATGATTTGGGGAATGTTATTGGTAATTTTGGCATAAAATTTACCTGGTTCAACAAACTTTGATGATAATGATGTATCAATATCAATGAACATAACAATGACGGGTTGATTCTCTCATTTATATTTTCGAAAGGAAAGTGGGTTGGACCATCCTTCTAGTTGGAGCTAGAGAATGTAGGGAGTTGGAGATTACTACATATAGGAGCCTATAAACTAAGGGTTTGGATTCTCCTTCCATTTGGGGCTGGATAATCTAGGGAGTTGGAGCTTCCTTTAGGTTGGATCCTTTAAACCAGGTGGTTCGAGCCTCCATTTAGTTGGAGCTAGAGAATGTAGGGAGTTGGATCTTCCTTCAGGTTGGAGATTGTAAAATAGGGGTTTGGAGCCTTCTTCCAATTGGTGTTAGAGAATTTAGGGATTTGTAGCTTCCTTCAGGTTGGAGCCTGTAAAGAGGGTGTTGGTGCACCCTTCCAGTTGGTGCTAGAGAATTTTGGAAGTTGGTGCTTCTTGTGGATGTAATATTCAAGATATATATTAAAAAACATTTTGTGTTTTTCTCCCATTTGGGTTTCCATGTAAAAATCTTGTGTATTGTGTATTTTTGTTTATATGTTGATGATATATTAAATACAATCATAAGCTATAAATTGTTGATAACTTATTATTTACATGTTATGGTTAAAAATGGTAAAAAGTGATCCATACCAATTAACCCACCCTCTCTGTATTGGGGAATATTCCAACAACATCCTAAGTTGAACTTAGCGCAAGAACATCGACTCTTTAAAATTTCAATGCCACCATTGATACAAACGTCTCTTATGATTCCCTCTCATGTTCATTATTGACACATAAAAGTGACAACCTTCACCATATGAGCATATATATATTAGATGGTGAGAATAAGAATCTAGGTGAGTATATTTTATTTTGTTACTGCAAAGGACTATTCATCTAGAAAATTCCAGGACTGTATCCTCAAAACTAGGACTATACTTTTCCTCAACTTAGTTATGCTACACAACTTCCTCCTCGCTCCAACTTTCTGGAAAACAAGTTCTCATAGGTTTCTTCATATCTAGAAAAACCCTCCATCGTTTGTATACATACAATCTCCAATTGAAGTGTCAATTGATTCCTATTTCCATTGTTCACTCTTAGAGGGAGCAAGGGACATAAGACACAATCATCTATTTTTTGTAACCACTCGTTGTTGCACTAGGATCACCATTTGGTAACCATTTCCTTTGTATCATTTTCATCTACTAGTCATTCCCTAATATTTTCACTACAAAGAAAAAACCTTATGTTACAAGTTTTTCTAGAACCTCCCCCCCAAAAGTATCCCTTCATTTATCGAAAAGGTGAGCAATTAGAGGCTTTAGCAGAGGATTTTTAAATGTTGTTCTTTAATTCGAAGAATGTAGAATATAGGATGCATTGGTGCATAAATATCTAAGAGACGTTGAATATTTTAATACACATTCCATAGAAAAAAATCGTCTATTTTATTTTTCAACAATGTTTATTCGGTGCATTTTAAACATGTTAGCCTAGTGGTGCACTACAATGAACAATGTGCCAAATTAGTTATTTAGTTTCCACAAAATAGTGGTTTTTGTTTTAAAATATATAGAAAGTTACTAGGAATTTATGTCAAAACAATGCATTACTTCAATACACCACATAGAATTATCTTAAGCTATTTAATTAAAAAATACGAGTTTCTATTTCAAAACAATTTTAAAAAATTAGTGTTGCATTTTTATGTCATGACATACATAAATGTACCTACATAAATAGTCCATTGTTGGACATTATTTGGATGAATACATCGACGTGTTACAATATGTCACACTGGTATGTTAAAAATATGACACACAAAATGTCAATTTCTGGTAGCTCAACTGATTAAGGTGCAGGTTTCGTTTGTTGGGACACCTAAGTTCAATGCCCTTATTTCTGCTAGCTCAACCAATTAAGGTGTGGTTTTTCTTTGTTGGGATACCAAGTTCAATACCTTATGATGTTTTTAATTGGGAGGAAACACCAAAAAATCCATCCATGTTAAGGGTTGGTGCGGCCCAGGTCGGGTGCAATCCCTGGGTGGTTTTGATGTCTTAGATGTCCCTTGATTGTGGTTTTTTATCGAATATTTGAAATTTTGGCCCTGCAAGTGAAGAACATTTCTAACAAACAAAATAAAAAATATGACACACAGAATGTTGTCATACTATTCCAAAAAAAAATTGATAGACTATTCTAGTTTTAAACCATCTATATTTGGTGCATTTTAGACAAACGAATGCACTAGCATGTTATAATGCACAATGCATAGAACAAATTATTTATTTTCCACCAATATTGGTTTTTATTCTAAAAAAATTGCAAAAAACTCACTGGTGTGCACAAATTTATGGAGCATTGATGGATTACTTCTACACAAAACCACATAATTCAGTTTTATTTCAGGACATGCAACTATCTTCCCTCATAAAAAGAGCATCACCTTGGGATTGTTTATAAACAACAGTCTGCACTATACATCTAAGTGCATCGATGTGTGCAACATTTTCTCACATTAGAATAGGATTAAAAATAAAAAATTACCCGCAGGATGGGGTGTTTGACGACATAGTGAGAGTTTGTAAGCATGAAGAGTCTCCATGACACATGCCCAGATGTGCACTCCCTGAGGCACCTCTTCTTTGGAACTAATATTTGGCAACAAGATCATGAACATGACTTTCCTATTCGAGGTATAGAGGGTTTTGAAAAAATAAGAAATGAAGAAGACAATACAAAAGGACAGATCGAGAATGGAAAATGCAAAGCACAATTGTATTAGCTGATAGTATAAAGCTATAAAGGGAAAACAAAACAAGAAGATCAAGAAGTTAGAAGAAAATCCTAATGACTGGTACAACTATCCATAACAACTGGAAGTGTACAATCATACGTTGTTCAGTTTATAAATAACACTCTCTTTGTTATCACATATTATTATATGGGTTTTTTCCCCGTTGGATTTGGCCCTTAGGTGGTAGAATGCGAAGAAAAGGGGATAAAAAACCACAAAATGTCGCTTATCATAAGTGTTTATTCCCAGGCATGTGATTCTAAGGGGCACATAAATATGGGTGACCAAGATCTGTGCACTCAGATCTACGACGCACAGTCCTAGTTGGACCCCCCCGATCATTCTTCCTTTAACTAGGGGAGAGGGTTCGAGCAGGCAGTTTTCTGGCACATGCCCTGCACTAAAGTGGATCGTCCTCACTATGCTCAAACCCCGTCAACCTTTCCCTCTTACCACTCCCCCCCCTACAAGAAGACCACTTACCTCTCTCCCTTACCACCTCCCGCTCTCCCATCACCTGTCTCCCACTCAATCACCCCCCCTTTGTCTGTCACATCTCTTGCTCTCGCTCCCCCTATCACCTCCCGACACCTATTCCACTTCTCTCCATGTCACCTCTATCATGTTGATGTGTCCCCATCGACCAATCACACACCATCGCCGCCTCACCTTTGCCTCCATATCCTCTCCATGCACTGCGTCACCTTGCACCTTTACACCTCAGTGCCCACGCATACCCAATAGCCTGTCGGTCATGCCCATCACCTCATCCTCATTAGCTCCATCCACATTTTTCAGCTGAGTCACTCTGTAAAGGTCCAATGAAGCAGTATTTGGCCAAGGAGAGGTCACCTCGTCTCCCAGGTGTCAAGTTTGACTTGGCAGCTATGAAACGGGGGAGGTGGTTGGAGCATCATCTCCCCCATGAATGAAAAGTCAGAACCATATGACCTTGAAGGAAGACTGTCATCTCCGGTGTTCTGATATCGCGTTCATAGAGACACTCTATACACAGTCTAATAGAGAAGAGACTGAAAGGGACTGACAGAGTCAATATCACATATGATTGAGGAAGGCGTGCGCAGAGCATGGATGATCCAGTCGAGGGTAGTTATGTTTTTTTTACGTAGGTTTGATCACAAGGACATTACGACCATTTTTAATCAGTCTCTTTTGTTGTCTTTTCCCTCCAACAATGAATGACTTGGGCATGGATGATCCAGTTGAGTTGTTGTTATTGAATTGTGATGTATGTTTGATTTCAGTTCAGTGATAATTTCATTCAATTCCCTAAAACTCTGAACCAAGAGGATCTTGTATTCTCAGTTTTTCATATTTAGGTTGTTGGAAGACTGGATGTCCACAACATACCTCTTCATTCTCCTCAAGTTCTCCCCCCTACTAAACCTTATTACAACTTACTGACCAAATTTAGATCAAGACCTCATCTTCTTATGCATACCAACTCAATTTTCTTAGTTAAAGAGATATAATCATGAGTCTGTGTCCATTAGACCTCCTTTAAATTTATTCATTGTGACATACAAACTGATGCGTACTGGGCTTACCTTTCCTACAATCAGGAGGTGACTTGTAGTGCTAATTTTTCTGGTGTCGTTTAGGAGGACGAATTGAAGATTTTCCCTGGGATTGAATGACAAAGCTTACTAGTTCTAAAGGTACATCAAAACTTAGTACATCAAAGATTACAATTGTGCACCTGGTGAATCCACTGAGGAGACTCCATTGTCTCAACTCCATTGTTTTAGTGTGGCTGCATCTAGATACACTTGGTAGCCCCTTGAGAGAACACAACGATTAGATCCGATCTTTGATGGTGAACAAAGACAGGGCACACTCATGTTTCATATCTTTCACCTGGTGACTCCATGATTAAAGGATTGATTGGCGACTCCACTGGTTCGAAATGGCAAATATCTTGGCTTGAAGGTTTGCTCCCTTTAATTTTTCTATTGTTCCTGATTTTCCAAATGATGTCCCTACTCCAAATGAATGGGGTGATTATTTTCCCATATTTAGAGAGCATAAAGAGGACAATCCTACTCAACATCTCAATGAGTTTCATGAACTCATGCACCAGTGGAAGATACATCATGAGGATGTATTAATGAATATGTTCATGTTCTCTTTAGTAGGGGATGCTTGTGAGTGGTATCATTCTTTACCTCCTGGTAGAATTTCTTCACTAGGAGAATTTCATGTAGCTTTCAATGCTCATTGTCAGAAGTTTTATCCCTCTGAGTTAATTTGTCATAGTTCTTGTGAGGGATATAACGATTGTATTCAAGATATAGCTACTTCCTATGTAGGCTGTGAAGATGAGGCCGATGACTTGGATCAGAAATCAATCTTTTCTTTTCCTTGTTCATTTGCATAAGAGGAAATATGTAAGGATGAGGACTAGGAGGAAGAACATGCTCTGAGTGAGTTTGTGGAGAGGGTAAAATCTCTTTCTGTAGAGATAGAGGAATTGAAGGAAGGTCGGGACTGCTCCTTTTTGGAGGAAGATGTAGAGGATTTTCTAGTCCTAGAGGCAACATATTCTTCCCCTGATGCACTTCCTGACTCTGTATTAAATGAAGAAATAGTTATTTATTCATAGGAAGAGCAGCAGATACCTGCACCATATTTTGACGACTCTGGAAGAAACTAGCCTATGTGTGACAACTATGAATCAAATTCTGAGCTGGATATGCAGGATTTCTAGGAACATACAGTAGAGCTTTTTCCTCTATCTATTAAAGAAAATTATCATGAGGAAATAAGCCATCCTAGGCCTATAGACGACCGAGAGAAGAACTTTCCCTTGGGTCCTTTTTATGATGATTGTGACTCTGATCCTTGGGAAATCCATGAAGAAGAAGAGGATAAATAGAAGGGGAATTTTGGTTCCTGTCCAGAGCCTGTAGGTGAGCAACCATCACCTAAGATCAGTCAGCCTACATCGGCTCCTCATATGAATATGCCTACCAACGATATTCGTCCCTGTGTGAGAAGTTGTCGAGAAGAGCAGGCTCTGTGCTATAAACGTTTTGGAGTTTGTCACTGATTTTGTGAGCCTATCAATGAGTACTTGGAGTGGAATTTTCTTCATAGCTTGGAGCTACCCAACTTTATCTCAATTTCAGCCTTGGGAGAGAAGTTGAAGGATGTAATCATTCTATTGTCATGATTGCATCATCCGTTATTCATCTCTGACAGAGTAAGATAACTTCCAGTCAAGAAGTTACTTGAATGGCTATGGTGGAAATTTTCTTTCACCTAGCACTGTGTAAAAATAAATTAGTTTAGGACTGTACATAAATGAGCTCCCTAGATCATGTGTATTTATTTTTGTTTTCTACTTATCGACATGTATTCCTCAGCAGGATGTTTTGATCTTGACTCCATAGCCCAACAAAAGGTGTTTGGAACTGAGAAAGAGATCTTAGAGCCTCATAGCGAGGAATATATCCCCCATGGAGCCTAACATTATCACATATTATTATATGGGGTGTTTTCCCCGTTGGATTTGGCCCTTGTGTGGTAGAATGCAAAGAAAAGGGGATAAAAACCCACTAAATGTTGTTTATCCTAGGTTTTTATGCCTGAGCGCGTGGTGCTAAGGGGCGCATATATCTGAGCGGCCGAGATATGCATGCTCAGATCTACGACACACAATCCTAGTGAAACCCCCCCCNTTTCCTTTAACAATGGGGGGGTCCGAGCAGGTGATTTTCTAGCACGGGCCCCACACTAACATGGCTCCTCCTCATGATGCTTGGACCGCCCCCCTCAACCTTTCCCTCTTACTAGTCCCCACTCCTCCAAGCAGACCGCTTACCACTCACACTTACCAACTCCCGCTCTCCCGACACATGTCTCCCACTCAATCTCCCACCCTTTGTCTGTCACATATCCCATTCCCGCTCCCCCTTTCACCTCCGGACACCTATTCCACTTATCTCCATGTCACCTTTGTTATGTCGTCATGTCCCCCTCGACCAATCACACACCACTACAACCTCCCCTTTGCCTCCAATTCCTCTCCATGCGCCACATCACCCCGCACCTTTACACATAAGTGCCCATGCATACCTAGTAGCTTGTCGATCACATCCATCACCTCATCATCATCATATCCATCCACGTCCACCAACCGGGTCCCTCTGCAAAGGTCCAACAAAGAAGCAGACAACCAAGGAGAGGCTGACATGTCTCCCAGGTGCCAAGATTGACTTGGAAGTTATGAAGGGGGGAAGGTGGTTAGAGCATCATCTCCCCCATTAATGAAAATTCATAACCATATGACCATGAAGGAAGACTGTCAGCTCAAGTATTCTGAGATCGTGTGCACAGAGACACTGTGTGCACAGTCTAACAAAGCAAAGACTCAAAGGGACTAGCAGAGTCAAGATCGCATCTGAATGAGGAAGGCGTGTGCAGAGGATATTGTAGGTGCAGTCTGAATGAGAAAATGTAGCGCCATGGAAGCTTGAGCATGCCTCTGCTAAGGATAGCGAAATTTTTGAGTATATAGATAAAGTTCTGTGATTTTTCAAGGTCGATGGTTGAGCTATGCTCCCGCATTGTAAAGTTTTAATGAAGCTCTGGTTCTTTTGGTTATGTATCTGTATTTGAGAATTTTTATTTAATCTAATTCAGTTTCCTTCCATCTTTCTGTAACAACTGTATTAGAACACTCGGGCATGGATGATCCAGTTGAGGGTAGTTATGTTTTTGTGATGTAGGTTTGATCACAGGGACATTGCGAACAATTTTAATCAGTCTCTTGTGTTGTCTTTTCCCTCTAAAAATGAATGACTCAGGTATGGATGAAGTAGTCGAGTTGTTGTTATTGAATTGTGTTGTATTTTGGATTTCAGTTCAGTGATAATTTCATTCAGTTCCCTAAAAATTTGAACCTAAAAGATCTTGTCTTCTGAGTTTTTCCTCTTTAGGTTGCTGGAAGACTGAATGTCCACAACAAACCTTATCATTCTCCTCAAGTTCTTCCCCCTACTGACCCTTATTACAACTTACTGACCAAAGTTAGATCAAGACCTCATCTGCTTATGCATACCAGCCTAGTTTTTTGAGTTAAAGCGATATAATCTTGAGTCTGCATCCATTAGACCTCCTTTAAATTTATTCATTGTGACATACAAGCTGATGGGTATTGGGCTTACCTTTATTGCAATCACGAGGTGACTTCTAGTACTAACACCCTATTAAACTCAACAATTACAAACTTCAACACTGGTAATGCCTTTGGTTTTGCAAAAAATTTCAAATTCTGTTGAACAATATTCTCCTCCTCCATTTGACTTGAGAACCTTCACATATTTCCCACTCTATTTTTTAGCTTCATCCTTGAACTCCTTGAACTTTGCAAAGGTTTCAGACTTGTGTCTGAGGAAATAGATCCATATTTTTCTGCTAAAGTCATCAATAAATGTTAGAAAATAAAAGACTCCACCTATTGAATTTGTTTGAATTGGTCCACATAGGTCAGTGTGAACCAACTCTAAGTGTTGTTTGGCTTGAGAGGAGGACTGCGGAAATATTTTTCTCTTATTTTTTCCAAGAATGAAAGACTCCCATGGGGGTGTTTTATCTTTGAAGATAGGTAGACCTTTGACCATGGAATGGGACAAAACTGAATGTTACTCATCTTAGGACTTTTGGATGCATTGCATTCATTGAGATACCTTCCGAATTGAGGAATAAAATTGACGATCAAAGTGAGAAATGCACTTTTGTTGGCTACAATGAGACATCCAAAGCCTATAAACTCTACAATCTAATTTCAAAGAAACTCATTCTCATCAGAGATGTCAAATTTCTTGAAAATCAGTTCTGGAGTGAGTTTGAAAATCACCTTATCGAGAGTCAAAATCCATTTCTACCACTTTTTTAAGACACAAAAATTTCAAGACATGAAACACATCATCTCGTCCTTCCAATATTGCAGGTACAAGGATAGCCTAAAATTTCTCAGGACAATTGTTCTTCAAAAAGAAATTCATCCTCTAAACTTCAAAATCAGAGAACTTGAAGCTTGAGAGAAATCCATCAACAATTGGATGATATTCAAACTCACAATATTTTTGCATTAATGCCATGTGAACCTACATATTTTAAATAGGCAGCTAAAGAGCCACATTGGGTTGAATACATGAACCAAGAGATTGACTCCATTGAACAAGACATGGGATCTTGTTGATCTGCCCAAATATAAGACAATTATTGGTGTCAATTGGGTTTACAAAACTAAACTCAATGAAAAGGGACAGTTTGAAAAACGCAAATCAAGAGTTGTTTCCAAAGGATTCTCCTAGCAACTTGACATTGATTATGGTGAAATTTTTTCTCCAGTAGCAAGGTTGGAAACTGTAAGGACTCTCTTATCCGTAGTATTTCAACACAAATGGAAAGTATACCAGATGGATGTCAAGTCAAATTTCCCGAATGGTGTCTTAGAAGAAAATGTCTATGTCGATCAACCACCTGGATTTGAAGTCAAAGAGAAACCAACTAAAGTGTATCAACTGAAGAAATCCTTTTATGGATTAAAGAAAGCTCCAAGAGCTTGGTACAAAAAAAATGATACTTACCTGATTAAGAGTGGTTTCAGCAGAAGCCAAAATGAGCCAACTCTAAACACCAAAATAGATCAGGAAGGTAAAATTTTGATTGGTTGTCTTTATGTTGATGACATGATATATACTGGAAATATTGAGTTAAGTAGTTTTAGACATGCCATGCAATTTGAGTTTGACATCACAGATCTTGGCATAATGAAATATTTTTTGGGGATTGAGATTGACCAATCAACCAAAGACATTTTTGTCTCTCAACAAAAGTATGCAACAAACATCCTCAAAAGATTCAACATGGAGGACTACAATCGAGTAGATACTCCTATACTCCTAGGAAAAAATTGAGTAAGTAAGATGAAGGCCCTATAGTGGACTCTACTTTGTACAAAATTTTAGTAGGAAGTTCGTTGTATCTTACAACAACTAGGCCTAATATTATGAATGTACCCAACTTTGTTTCCTAGTTCATGGAATCTCCCAAATATTCTCAGTGGAAGATGGAAAAAAGGATAGTGAAATATGTTGTTGGCACTCTCAATTTTGGTTTATGGTACACTCAATTTGTAGATAATCATCTTTCTAGTTACACTGGCAATGATTTTCTAGGCATCCTAGGTGACCGGAAAATCACCTCAAGGTATGCTTTTCACCTAGGCACAAATATGATTTCTTGGGCATCAAAGAAGCATCCCATTTTCTCAATATATTTTGCAGAGGCAGATTATGTCATTGCTACCTCAGCTTCCTGTGAAGATGTGTGGCTACGAAGACTATTGAATGACATGTCACATATAGAAAAGGATCCAACTCCTATCTTCTGTGACAATTTTTCAGCAATTGCATTATCCCAAAACCATGTTTTTCATAAGAAAATAAAGCATATTGACGCTCGCTTTCACTTCATACACGAGCTAGTCAATAATGGTGAAATCCCACTTCAATTTTGTGGCTCATGAGACGAGCTCATAGACATCTTTACAAAGCCATTGGGAAAAAACATTTTTTATTTTCAGAGACAACACCTAGGCATTATCAGTGTTAATGTTTGTAACTGTTGAGTTTAAGAGGGATTGTTAGTTATAACCTCAACAATGTATGACTATACACTGCGATCTATTCTGGGAAGCAAGGATGATTTTAAGGATGGAAATTTATTTTAAAATATGGAAACCTTGGTGAATATTACTAATCCTTCATATGCCAACTATAAATGATTGGCAATAGTTTTTTAAAAATATTCAGAATTCTAAGGAATTTATATAGTTTTTATAAACTTTTGGCGATTTTTAAGGTAAAATAATTTTATCCTATATAATTTGGGTGAACAATTTTTAAAATAGAGAATCTCGTTTTTGGAAAAACCATGGAAAATTAGCCCATGAGCGAAATTTAGCCCCTAAAATCATCCCTATTGGGCATCTCTACCAGTTGTTAGGATTTTCTCATGACTTCTTGATCTTCTTGTTTTTTTTTCCCTTTATAGCTTTAGATTATCAGTTAATACAATTTCTCTCCGCATTTTCCATTCTCAAGATCAACTTCAGGAGTTTGGGAGTTCATGAGTTTGGAAATGGCATGGTTTTCAAATGATGAAGAAGGTATAGAGGATCCCTTAATTGACATTTATGGAAATGAATTCCCGATAAGAAATGTTGTTCATGGGTGTACAAAAGGGCATGTCACATGATGTCCGAACCACATCACTGTGAGATTGGTGTAGCTATTCTCATCTCATGCATCTCTGGTTGCTTGGTAGACAAACTATGTGGTTTACTTTTTGTCTCTCCATGGCACCGCACATTTCAACGATAGGTAAGGGTATCATTTAATCCTATAAGGATGAATATGAGGATGAGGCTATGCCTTTATAGCCTCCAGTGATCCCTCCTCTAAAACGTTTCTTCACGTAATCAAGGAGGAAATCAAGGTTATTTGGGATTACTATGAGGATCAGGATATTGATGAACACGTGACTCCTTCGTCCCTTACTTGGGCTCTGGTATTTCTAGAGATACCAATTTTTCACACTGTTGAATTATATTGGCATACCAAAGACCTCGTACCCCTGGACATGCTTGCAAGGGATCTCAATTGCAAATAATTTTTAATGTGGCTCAATGCGCTTAAAAGACAAAAAACATTGTTGATTACTCTTGTCTCATGGCTAGTTAAAAATCATGGCAAATCCATTCAACTATCATTGGAGGGAATGGAATTCGCCTCTTAGGTTCACCTTCCCAGAGCTAAGGAAGAGGGGCATTCTCAAGATCATACTCAGGCTCCTCGAAAATGATGGTTATGTTTGGGTTTTCCTTATTTTCTTCTCATTTTCAATTAGGTTATCATGGTTTTACAGTAATGTTTTCTTGTCAGTTGATAGGAGTACAATACTTAAGTGATTTTGGACATATTATGTTTTTTTTGTTAACAACATATCAGACCGGCCTAGTTTCCGTATGGATAGTGTTATCGCATGAAGTTGTTTATGGTCGCAGGTGGCAACCATGAGCACAGGAAAACAGGCGGGTATAGTTTTCCACGGTGGAGATCCACTGTGATTTTCAGTTTAGTGCCATATCTAAACGTGGTTGGAAGGATTCCATAGTTGGAATGTAGATAAATCTTTGGCGAGGGTGATAAAATAAGAGGCATGCCCAGATTGCAGATCGCGATTATATCAACGACCACCAATCATTTTTGTGCCACAAGTTGCACGGGCGTTAAATCCAAATGCGGACTAAAATCCAAACCGTGGTATTACGGGGAGGATAAATGGCGGAAGATGGTTCATTTTAGGCCCAAAAGTGGTGTGGGTCCAAACCTCTTTCGACAGCCCCAAAATCACTTGCACGTTTAATGTTATATCCAACAGCAACACGTGGTCACCCACTAGTCATCCATACATGCTCCGATCCCGAGGAGGATTCAGTTAATGAACAAGGACTGGTAGTTGAAACCTCAACTCAATCCATAAATAGAAGGCATGGAAGTTATGTCCAAGGAGACAGAATTGTCATCCCGAGGTACTGCGATGGACGATTTCTTCTTGTAGGCCCATACTGATTGGATCTTGCGTCTGACACGAGGAAGCCTACACGATCTGATAAAAGGATGCACAGACGAAAAGCCTTGGATGGGATATCCATATGACTCTGCTAGCATTGTTCACTGATCTGAGTATAAATAGATCAGTTCAAGATTTTGTTATGGTCGTCGAATGGTTGAGCAGATCTCCTTAATTTTTAATATTTTGATACCAAAGTTGTTCTCTAGTTATGTATGAGACTTGAGGCTTTTTCATTAATATAAGTCATCTTCTTTCATCATCTTGTTTAATCTGTGATGAAACACTCATGCATGGAGGATCCATATGAGGGTTGTTGTTGTATTGTAATGTAGGTTTGATTATAATGTTGTTGTGACCTATTTCAATATTTTCTCAGTTTCCTTGTTTCCTTTTATGCTGAAATGCTCGTGCATGGAAGATCCATACGAGTTGTTGTAATTACATGATAATGGAGGTTTGATTATTATGTTTTTGTGATATATTTCAGTATCTTCGCTCAACAGTGCTCTTGTGCCTGATTTTTTCTTCACCAAGCTTCTTGAAGGCCGGATGCTCATGGATGACTTGTCCACCTTTCTCAGTAAGTATTCCCCCTTCTCATTTTTAACCTTAAACCAGTGACTGATGTTAATGAGGACCTCATCTCCCTATGCATTGCTTGTCCAGTTTCTATGTTAAAACATTCTTGTACTGAGTTTTGTCCATTTGACCTCCACCTCATAAACCTACCTCCACAAACATTTTGATGGGTATTGAGCTTATCCTCTTGCAATCTGAGGGTGACTCTCAGTGCTAAAATTCATGTATGGTTGTCGAATGGTTGAGAAGGTAGGTCAAAAAAATCTCTAGCTATTGTTTCCATGATACAGACAGATACGACCAATCCAACAGGCCTATGAATTTTTGTATATTCTATTTATAATAAAATAGAAAAAGATTATCTACACAAAGTATATATAAAAAATTAAGATTTTGTAATTTTATTTTTACATTTATTTTAGTTCTTCAAACCATACAAGTACATGTATTCATGATGCATGTATGAATGCCCCATTATTGGTGTCACTAGGTTGTTGAAGTCCTCAGTTCCTTCACTTTCTTAGTGGATTTGGTTCATCTTCAAATTTTACAAAATGATTAGATATTTTGATTTTTTATCTTCATGGAAAAAAATGTTTTTTGTTAATAAAAAGACTAGTTAAATTGTTTTTTAGCTCCTCATTTACATTTTTAGTGGATTGTAATGGACAATTTAACTTAAATTTTCTTTTTTTCATTTTCTTTTAAAGTTTCTTTATCTATTCAAACGATTCAACTCACACAAGAGAACCATGGCACATATTGTAAATTTATAGGACCCACCATTAGCATTGCATCATATATAATGATAGTATGCATCATAAGTTAAGTGACAATTGGTAAATAGGAGCACCATAGGTGATGCTTCACAATATCATAAAAGCAATGACATGACCCAATTAAATTAAATGAACTCCTTTATTTTTTAGTGCTCTATATATAACATCTAGAAGAACAATTTTGATGGTGATTCTTGATATTATAAATGAATTAGTTAAAAATAATAGTAGTTAAACTTCCTATTTTTGATGTTTTTTACAATACCTAGAAGCACCATTGGTGGTTTTTCTAGATATTATAAATGCATCAAGAAATCATATAAAAAAATAAAAATAAAATCCTATATTTTATATGCTCTTTATAATATTTAGAGGCATCTTTGTCGATGCTTCTTGATATTCTAAACACACCATGTAGTCAATTTAATTTAAAATATATCAAAGATATTGGGTCTTTAGGAAATGTAGGAAGTCACCATTATTGGAACCTGAATATATATATCAAGAACATTATTAATCTAGTGCAATTTGAAAATTTTGGATATTATCAATGTGGTTTGGATTGTACAGATATATTGTTAATTGGTGTGTTTAAACATATAAAGCACACAAGTAAGTGTAGATGACCTTGTAAAATTGGGGCACTGATAATAAAAATAAAATCCGTATTCACTTTATGGGTGCAATAGGTTATTATAATGAGAACCAATTACAATGTGCATAATATTTTGACACATATTATGGTGCATGTAACTTTTTTTTAAGGTGCACCATTATATTTTACATGATTTGTTTTTAAAAAAAATTGTGTTTCTTTTTAAAATAAATAAAGATGGTCATTTACTATTTCATGTGTGTACATGCACATATTGAAATTTGTATGTGAATTAGAGATAGTTATAGTTATGAAAAAATTGATTGTAGGTTGACTTGTACAACTTTGTACATGAGTGGGAGGTCCAAGAAAGGGAGAAGGATATGTATCATTTTTCTATTACAACATAGATTTATGTATTTTTGAGGATTTTTAGCCTCCTCAAATTTTAAGATGAGGTTACATCCCTCAAGGGGAACACTCACTTATTGATATAATTGATCCATCCTAGGGATCATGGTAGGCACAGATTTAGGCTTTGTATGAATATGTGGTACCAACTTGTAGAGGAGGATATTTATTTCATTGTTGGGTTGTCTAGGAGAGGGGAGTATTTTTGTCAATTTCCAATATCCTACCTCAAAGTATAGGCGATATTTAGTTTTCATATGTGTAGAGATATGTCGGGGAAGACATTACTGACCCTATTTACTTTCAAGTTGTTTTTGTCCATATGTGTTTACATGCATTTACTATAGAGGATGTTTGGCGCCTATATACTATATTCATGACACTGGTACACTATACCTCTTATGGCTAGTGCAAAATAAATAGGTTCTCTACTATGCTTTGCACTAGATTGTTTCCATGTTGTGCTTGATAGGAGCATGATCTTTATATTTTCTTTATATTTATTAAATTTAGTTTTTGAGAGGTTTCCATCCAATCAACCATCATTGAATTACCTCCCTCCTATGTTGATGATTTTTGTGTGTATGTGCATGTGCGGGTATATGTTCCCTCGAATGGGCTAGCGAAAGTACCCATGTAGGTCGCTGAGTTGAGATGTTTTGAATTAGATAGCTAGTGTGTAAAATAGTGTTCGACTCACGAAGTTGCGAGTAGCGAGAACGAGAGGAGAAAAGTCAAATCTCGCCTCTCGGGGATTTGGGAAAGAAGGTGCCAAAGGTTGAACCTTTGAACTCGCGAAGGTGCGAGAGGCGAAAGTCGCTAGTGCTTAGACTAGCCAGCGGTCGCACAAGGAGGGAACTGACAAAGAGAGAGTTGTACCCATTTCGTGATCTTGGTCATCGCGGGATCACAGAGGAAGAATCGGAGGTCACGGCTCGCGAACTTGCGAGATTGCGAACCATGATAAATAACCTGTGGATTGATTAGGAAGGGGATTCCAGAAGAGAATCCAAAAAAAGAGCCAATTCAAATCGAAGGGCATATAGAATGATCCTGTGAGCAGATCTCGGTCCCAAGGGGCTGATAGGTCCTGCGTCAAGTGGTATCAGAGCTTGGATCTGTTTGTATACTTTAGACAGGGAAAGGAGGAAAAGGAAGATTCACCATGTCGTCGAGAAGAAGAGACAGACAAACACTCGATCCGCCAGAGGATAGGGAAATGCCAAGAAGAAGGGGTAGGCAGATGCCAGATCCAGCCATAGAGAGAGAGATGCATGACCTACGCACGAGACTAGAGGATATGGAGACAGAACAGAGGCACACATCTGGTGTTGGGGATCTTAGTGATTCCGAAAGTGAAGATGAAGCTATACATGAAGGAGAATAAGTCACAGCAGAAGATGTAGCAAACGAATTCCTGATTAGGGTTGTTGCAAGAATGGGTGCTAAGGAAAAAATGGACATTCCAGTATATGAAGGAAATCTAGATGTCGAAGAGCATCTAGACTGGATTAGAGCTCTGGATACATATTTTGACTATGAAGATGTCGAGGAAGACAAAAAGGTCAAACATGCTGTCACAAGACTTAAAGGACATGCAACATTGTGGTGGGATGAGCTACAAGCTGACAGACGCTGCAAGGCAAGAATAAAATCAAGAGTTGGGATAGGATGATCGCGAAGATGAAGGCAAAATTCATTCCGAGGGATTACCAAATTACTCTGTTTCAGAGAATGCAAAATTTGAGACAGAAACTGATGTCAGTGAAGGAATATATTGAAGAGTTCTACAGGTTGAACATCAAGGCAGGTCATCGCAAAAGTGATAATGAAAAAGTTTCCAGGTACATGAATGGTCTAAGATACGACATTCAGGATGAGATGAGCATGATGACCATCTGAATGGTGGAAGATGCTTATCAGATGGCTCTAAAAGATGAAGAGAAGTTGAGTCGAAAACAAGGTCAAAGAGGCCGAGGCAGAAGTCAGCCCAAAGGCAAATCAGTTGCCCATGATAGAAATCAGAAACCCAAGGAGGAATGGAAGAAACCCCAGACTCAAACTAAGAGAGGTAGAAGCTCATAGAGAAGGCAGTATGCTGATCAGAAAGGAGAGTATGTTGATAACAACATTTTTCCTCGTACTAGAGGTAGAGGAAGAGGAAGAGGTGGAGTGATAAAATGCTTCATGTGAGAAAAGGCCAAACACAAGTCTTATGAATGTCCAGACAAGAATAAAGAGGAAGGAGAGACTCACATCGCCGAAGCACAAAGGTGGAATGTTGAGGTAGAGGATGTTGAAGGCAGAAGATCGTTGATGATGTGAAAGGTTCTCTTAATGCTAAAGAAGGAGGTGGAGAATCTAGCACAAAGAAACAGTCTTTTTCGGACTGCTTGCAAAACCAAAGATAGGGTATGCAAAGTCATTGTGGACAGTGGTAGCACAAACAATCTCATTTCTACAGAGATGGTAGAGAAGCTGGACCTGGAGACTATTGAACATCCGAGCCCATACAGAGTTTCATGGCTACAAAAAGGACATCAGGTAAATGTCACTAAACAATGTTTAGTTGAATTTAAGATAGGAGGGTATAAAGATGAAATACTCTACGATGTTGATACCATGGATGTTTGTCATCTATTGTTGGGTAGACCGTGGCAATATGATAGGAATGTGATTCGTGATGGGAGAATGAACACATACACCCTAGAGAC
>SNQJ01S0010998.1:269604-281826 GCA_010110895.2 Picea sitchensis
AAAAAAAAGACCATAATAACTATAAAATTCTATAATAATATAAATAAACAAAAATCCATTTTCTTTTATCTTTTAATCACATAAACAATTATATCTCTATTTTATTATAATCCTTATTTGTAAATGAAATTTGGGATTAAAATAACTTTATGACTAAATAAATGAAATTTATTTTTAATATTTTTCTTTGAGATATAATTCTTAGAATATATATATATATATATATATATATATATTACTAATTTTAACCATTATAAATTTTAATTAATGACAAAAGGTATATCACCTAGATATTCAAGTTCTCTGCAAGATGTTTGCCCCCATCAATGACATAATCGAATGATCCTTGACAACCTCAGAAATATATACTGAGATACTCTACAACTAGACTTATGCCTCACTAACGAAAAATCACATACTGAGGTTTAGAGATTTTCAGAGAAACGATCAGCAGAAACCCTTGAAAGTTAGATAGTAAACAAGATATCAAATGATCTATGTACAATTTCGTACCATGAAAATTCCAATTTGTCGTGGTTAAAAAAAACTGAAATGCGCTCTTATGATTTAAAATAAAATAAAAATATAGAAAATCGTTTGACAGAATAAGCGCCCTTTATATTATAATGTTTCTTTATGGCGTTAACCTAAACCTAAAATATGGACAAAATGAAGCTGGAAGGAAATCCTGACCTTGAATGCGCTCATCTCTGACTTTAAGCAACCGAAAAATGTGTGAACTGTCGTCTCTGATCGGCCAGACTGGATCATCATAGAAAACCAACATAAGAATCGCATGAAGGAAAAAAACATCTTTTAATCAGCAAATAGATAATCAACAAACATCCGTCCAAGCAAAATCTAAATAGATTATCATCTCGTGCCTTACGTTGCTCCATTTATTCAAACAGTCAGTTTACAGTAGCAAATTAACGTCAATTTATGACACCAGCTGATCAACCCTTTTGTCCAAGCTGTTCCTCTCGCAAGCGGATATCCATGGACTGCCCTGCATCGAAACAAATTATTTTGAAAACAATGTAAAGGACGTCTCCGTGAGAACACTTCAAAATCCTGAAAATTAGAACAATTTGGCAAAATAAACCCCCAAGTTCGTATTTTAAGGGCATGTCAACTACACACGTATTTTAATGCGACCGCTCCATTCTGCCTTGGTTTGGAGAGTAAATTTGAAAGCGAAAACAACATTCAAAGATGCTTTTCCCTTGCAACGAGAGCGGAACAATTTATAAACAACTTTTATAATCTTGATGAAGACCAGAAATGATTCTTCTGTCCAATTTAGTATTAGAAAACCTGACATCTGGCAAGCGCACTAAAACAGCCCTAGATCTTTCCCCTTGTAACGAAAGCAGAACCATTTAAAAATAAATTTTAAGATCTTGATGAATACCAGAGAGAACCCTTCTGTCGGATTTTGTATTAAAACAAAAGCACATACAGCAAGCGCAATGTAAGAGCTCTAGATTTAGGTCTACTGTTGGATCAATGGCCAAAAAACAGCTCTAGATCTAGGTCTACTGTTGGATCAATGGCCAAATAACAGTCAAAAGACTAAACGTAGAAAAACAAGGCAAGTTTCCGTAACTAGTCATGAGAGCAGAGGAGAGGTAGATGTAATCCGACAAATGTCGGGATTTAAGGATCTTAGGGTTACCTTGGTATCTGCCTTGGAAAAACCGATGCTACACGAATAGTCTATTCTCAAAATAAATGGAAAATGGAAAACACAGCCTGCAGGTTACAATCACCGTACTGAGGCCTGTCCGTCTGTTTAGAGCTGACAGACAGAGCCATGGGCACGCAGCGCCACACACAAAAAAAATGCTAGGGGCTATGTGTGCCCACTCTCTTCTGTCAGCATCTTACCCAACAAGCCCGCCCTCACTCCACGATGAGCGAAAAATAGGAACTACTTATATTCCGAAACTCTGAAGGTAATAAGCACAGTACTAAGAGAGGGAAAAAATCAGAAAAAACACATATGTGGAATCTGATATGCAGGCAGAAACCGAGAGGATGCTATTCCCCTTGGGGATCGGCGTAGGGGTATGAGCAAAGGGAAACGCGGTCTGAGTAAATAGTGTGAAGAATGTATCGTATAGTGTAGCATTCAATAAATGCACAGATGGTGGACCTGCACCTTTCTCACAAACCATGGACCATTTGTCTCGATAGTAACGCCCATCTTCATTTTCCAATTCAATTTTATACAATTTTTGTTGGTCTTCCTTGCCTGCCCCACAACCACATTCCGATGCGAAAACAACCCGCTAACAGTGGGTTGTTATTCCCCTCTTTAACTTTCCAGGTACACAATTAAATTATCAGTATCTTGCATATTCTATATTAAGCTAATGTGGCAACAAATTTGATAAAAATCTCAGTTATGAGTATAGTTTTGCATATTCTAAATTAAGCTGATGTGGCAATAAATTTGATACAAATCTCAGTTATGAGTATAGTTTTAGAATTTCACCAATAAATTTGATACAAATCTCAGTTATGAGTATAGTTTTAGAATTTCACCATGATGGCGATAGATTAAGTTAAAGTGGTAATAAATTTGATAAAAATCACCATGATGATACATGGAAGAGTATAAAGGTTGATTCTAGACTAGCAGCATTTGGTGAGGAATTTGGATTTTACCTGTTAAAAAACTGTAAATAAAAAAAAAATTGTAAATGAAAAAAACTTAAATGCAGTAAAAGAAATCAAAGCGTAGTAAACTAATTAGACTCCATAAATCAATGGGTGTTTCCAACATGAAACAGGTGGCTTGCATAGATATGAATCCTTCTTAATCATTTTAACGTGGCAATTATATATCCTTACAGTAATTTTATAATCTAATTAGATAAATGTAAAAAAGTAAACATGTTAAGGGATACCTTCATAAATGCAAGAGAGTTGTGAACAATACATTTCACTGATTGAATGTGGTAATACTTTTCTAGGTAATAAATTTGATACAAATCTCAGTTATAATTATTCTTAGAATTTCACCATGATTATGATACATAATGAAATAATATAAAAGTTTAAAAACTATGAAATTATTATTTTATTATTAATATTTAAAAAAAAAAAAAAAATTCAAAGCTACATAATAAGAATATGGGTTTTAAGTATTTTATATATTTAATTTATATTTATATATTACAGTTAATTATTTTATCAATCAAAAATATATATTATTTATTTACTATTCTATATCATTTATTTTTGGTTTAGATGAAAAGTATCTTTGTTTTTCTTTGGATGTAAAAAAGTAACCTGGAATTCTTGTGCACAATATTAGTGCCACATTTAGATTATTTACATAATAATGAGTTTCTTTGAAAAATAAGATGGTCAATGTGGGGTCTTTGAAATGATGTTTTTTTTGCCCTTGTTGAAAACAAGATGTGGCTTCCTTGAAATAATGCTTTTTTGTACTTGTTGAAAACAATAACATATATAGGAGTGTAATTTTGCATAGTGTAAGGATTCTGTTTTGAAAGATTATGTGATTCTTTTTGTTCAAGATGGCACTTTGACATTTCTTCACAAGTTTCACTATGAACTTTGTATTATTATTTTTATGGTTAGTTATTTTCTTCTCATCTTTTGAATATCTGTTTGCATACACTTGCCTTGCATAACTACTATTCTCTTTTACAATTGTTGTCTTATAAATGAGCTTCATATTTCATCATCCAGTTATTCTAGTTACTCCACAATATAGTGAAGTGTGTTTCCCAAATGTGTTAATAGATTTTATTATAGCCCATTTTGAAGTAGTTGGCTTCTTATGTTCCTTTTTATCAAACAAATAGGTGTTAAGGACAAATGAAGGAACGAGAAATTCGGTTGATAAGAATCAACATTTATTTTAATAATTCATATCTTCTTTCCACTCCAAGATTTGTAATGGTGGTAGTCATTGTGATCATTAAACATGAAGTGGGGTTATTATAAAATGGTCCATATTAGTTATGTTATTCGTATAAGAAGAAGTGGGATAACTACTGAATGATGTATTTATCTTGGAAAATGTATTTATATTATGGTTGTTCATCATATGTTTATGGGAGTTGGAAGCTGCATTGAGAGAATATATGTTCGTTAGAGTTGTGATCATATGAGTTAAGGAGATTTTAATTGTGAATCGTGTTCATCTCGAAGAAGGATTCATCAAGTATTCATCCTTGGTGTTGTTCTAATCCTCACAAAGTTTCAAGGAATTGATGACTATGAATGCAAGTGAAATGGAGGTGTTGTTTTGGAGTTCCTATCTCCTTCGATAACTAAGTGATAACCTGATTTGGTTGTTATATAATTTCAAATTGTTACTTAAGGAAAAAAATCTGTTATGACTATTGTGGTAGCTAGCTTTGAGACCAATTGATATAGAATGAAACAAGCTAAAGGATAAAAAAAAATGGACATATTATTCCATTGTTAATAACTCATTTGTATACTTAGAATTACCTTCCTTATATAGCCATAACTAATAGGAGTCTTTTTTATTTATTTAATAGAACTATTTAATCAACAACTAGCTTACACTGTTTATTATTCTATGGATTCTCTCACTATATTCTAATTTATATATAAGTGAAAGTATGCTTTTAAATATTAAAGGGATTTCATAATGTAATATATGGTATACTATTTTTGGGATTATCAACATATTGTTAGTCATTAATCTACTCTTATGTATATATTCAATGATTTTGTTCTTCCACAGTAAAGGGAATCAGAAGGTAACTCCAAGCATTAAAAAATCAAAAATATTTGTAAATTAAAACTCATGAATAAAACCTCTCTTTGGAGACTGTAAGGTCTCTTCCAACAGAGCCTTATAAAACATAATTTAAAATATAGAAATGCTATCCTAACTTTTATATTCATTCATTATTCAGCATAATTAAAATTTATGAGCAACATCATAATAAACCACATATCCAACATATTCAGCAGCATGATAATTAACCAGATAACATAGGATAATAATGAAAATACATACCTCTAACTGATGTTATTGTTGTTCTCCAACTCTGCCTGATGCTTTGCCCAAAACCGACTAACCTCCTAGCCAGCTAGGAACAAAGCCTCTCTGGCTCCCTAGCTCCAGGATTCCGTAAGAATTCATAGCACTCGATCCCAAAACTCCCAGCAACAAGTGCCCCTTGTCTCAGTCCACCAAACTCCAACAAGTTCCTCAAGCCAAAAACCATAAATGTAGTCTTCCAATCTCCCAATGGATAAAAATGTTCCAATACAGTCTCCTAATATGAAAAATAATGCTCTCTCCCCTAAATCCCCCTCTCCTGAGTGTTTTCCCCCCTCATAACCTCCTTTCCCCTCTCCCCCATTCACCGACTTCTCCCTTTCATTAATACTCACCCACCTTATCCCTTCGTTCAATGCCAACCACCTTATCCCCTTCTCTTAAAAGGTTCCATCATTTGATACAAAATAATATTTAATAATTTATTAAACTAGATTTTATTAAACAAATATTTAATCATTAAATTCATTAATTAGTTAATTAAACCAATTCACATTCAACAAATATTTAACGAGGACAATTAATTAACTAATTATTTAAATTAATATACATTAAACAATTAATTAAACAATCACAATTGATTAAATACTTAGGGTTGTTACATACACCCACCCTTCAGGAAACTTCGTCCCAAAGTTAAAGTATTTTATGATACAAGGGAAAAGACACATGGTTCACACATTCATATCAAATAACCGGCATTATTAGTAAGTAAGTCAATAAAACTCATACATACTAAGGTACATGTACAAGAAATGCATGTGTAGCTAGTACATACAAGTCTCGTGCATGTACTCATAACAATAATTATCACCCTTATAGTCATTTCTGTATGCATCCAATCCAATCAATAAGACTATTCATTTTATAAAAGATAATAAACCAATGAAGTGTTCATGAATTCACTTAATTACAATAATCTAGCTCAACAATTTTATTTAGACAATTGTGTTTTAGTTATGTAATTATGAATATTCATATATACACATTTTCTTTTCAGAAGGAAAGACATTAAATTCCACCATAAGATGAATCTCCATACACTCTCAACTATTTCTACTCATCCTTCCTCGCTAACTTACTTCCATCTTCCATTCCTATCCTTCCTCTGTTGGACTATCTTGGAGCGTCAACTATATTGACCTATCTCCAAATAGAACCGGTAAGAGGAAGTGTCACTATCTTGACCAAGCTTACCCAACAGGCAACTGATAATCATCATCACACGTCTAGGGGAGTGTGAGCTAACACCGTCCTCCCATGACTCCAGGTTTCGGAGGATACACGGTGGGAAATGCCTCCACCCCTTCTAACAGGACTACGGTCCACACCCTACAATGGAATATACAATGGCACCGTGTTGCTGGGATTTTTTTCATCATTTATTTGGTTTTAGGCAGTCTCACCACCTGAAATCCTGCGCTGGTCCACATATCATAGAAATGTATCCAAACTAATATAATTTCACATACAAAGTTTCATACCATATTGTTTCTTGGCCAGTGGTCATGACATCCAATTTCATCATCATTATCCCTTAGCTATTTCATAGCCCAATAACCTACAAATTAGTCTGTAACACAAACTCGTACATATATATGCATTATCATCATGTAATTGCATACAATCATAATTTCAATTCGGTATCCGCGTATCAACAACTTTAACATCAAAGTTTTCAAGTTAGAAATAGATCTCATAATATCCCATAATTCAATTAATGTCACCCGTTCATAGAATTATCATTTACATAATAGATTGCATCATATCCAACATCATTCAAGTAGCATTTAAACCTTCATAGGATTCACATTCACACAGTATATCGCATCATATCCTTCATCATCAATAACATTTAAACATTCATATAATTTACATTCACATAGTACATCACATCATATCCATCATCATCAATAACATTTAAATATTCATAAAAATTACATTCTCACAATATATCGCATCATATCCATCATTATTCAAATACATTTAAACATTCATAAAGGTTCATAGGTCTTAAAAGTTCAAGTGTATCATTTAATAGTTTCACTGTGAATAGAAAATAAAGGTTTTTAGGCCTTAGGTAATCCTAGTTGTCTAAGTCAAAAGGTGGCGTTACATACACCGAACCTTCGAGAAACATATTCTCGAGGTGGTCAAAAAAGTGAGGGATAATCCCGTCCTAATGTCTCGGCATCCTCCCAAGTAGCAGATCCTGGACTAAACTTGTCGCATTGGACCTTAACTTGGTCTACCAGATGGTTTCTGAGTTGTCGTACTCTACGGTCCAATATGCATAATGGTTCTAACATGAGGGTTCCTGCGTCCGATACGTGCAATTTCTTCCAATTTTGTTATGTGATTCATCAGCAACATAATGACATAGAATAGATACATGAAAAACATTATGAGTTTTATGCAAGTGGGGTGGCAGTACAAAACAATAGGCAACGAGTCCAATTTTCTCTTGGATTTTTAACAGTCCTATAAATCATGGTGACAACTTTATCCCCTTCCTAAACCAAATGGTAGTCTTATTAGGCCTGATACGAATAAAAACCTGATCTCCCACTTTATAACTTCGGTCAGTCCTGTGTGCATCCGCATAACTTTTCTTCCTATTCTATGCTTCCTTTAGTCTCTGCCTAATCTGAATCACCTGTTCCTCCATCTCTTGAATCAACTCTGGACCAACTGTTACTTAGTCTTCTAATCTTTCCCAACTTAACAGTGTTCTGCATGGCCTTCCATATAGATCTTCATAGGGTGGCATTCCGATGAAGCTTAGAAAATTGTTATTGTAGGCAAAATCAACCAAAGGTAGATACTTCTCCCAATGGGTTTGATTATCCATGACATACATCCTAAGAATGTCTTCCATGACTTTATTTACTCTCTTAGTTTTCCCATCTGTTTCAGGATGATAAGTTGTGCTTAAGTTTAATTGAGTCCCCAACGCTGACTGCAAACTTGTCCAAAACCTAGAAGTGAATCTGGAGTCCCTATCTGAAATGATATTCTTAGGTATCCTGTGAAAACCGATGACCTCACTTACAAACATGCGTTCCACATCGGTGACATCATAAGTGTCTCTAATCAAAATAAAATGAGCACTCTTGGTTAACTTATCAACTATCACAAGAATGACATTGTGTCTCTGAGATGTGAGCGGCAACCCCACAACAAAATCCATGGAAATGACTTCCCACTTGGACATAGGAACATCATGTGATTGTAGGAGGCCTACCGGGTGATGGTGGTCGACTTTCACTTATTGACACTCTAGGCACTTGGTGAGGAAATGGACTACATCGCGCTTCATGCCTGTCCAGAGGAATAGCTTCCTCATGTATGTGTACATTTTCTTCACACCTGGATGCACACAATAAAGTGCTTTATGGTCTTCCTTTAATATGATGTTTGAAATATCCCCACCTTCAGGGATGTACATCCTTCCTCGATATCTCAATAGTCCTTCTGCTTCCAGACTATATCCTTCATACTTTGGATCTAATTGCCTCTCACCCTGGAGGCTTGAAGTAACCTTTAAATACCAACTGTCTCCATGGAGTTGTGTCAATACACATTCCCTCAGATTGACTTTTAAGGGTACCAAGGAGAAGACACGTGCTCTCCTACTCAAGGCATCCACGACCACATTCTCTTTTCCCTTGATATATGAAATACCAAAATCGTACTCACTCCATCGCCTTTTCCTGGCATTTAGATCCCTTTGAGTGAAGAGGTGTTTTAAACTTTGATGGTCTATTTTGAGCTCAAAGTTTCACCCTACTACATAATACCTCCAAAGTTTCAAAGCTAGCATTACAACTGCCAACTCTAAACCATGAGTAGCATAAAGTTCCTCGTGTTTCTTTAACTTCCTTGACGCATAAGATATCACTCCTCCATCCTCCATTAGCACGGCCCCCAACCCTTGCTTCGAGGCATCCGTGCACACTGTGAATTCCTTTTCCATATCTGAAACTTGTAGAATTGGTTCACTAGTTAGTAACCTCTTAATCTCGATGAATGCACTCTCACATTCTTCTGTCCATTCATACCTGACCCCCTTGCACTGCAAAGTGGTGATGGGTTTCTCTATTTTAGAGAACCCTTCCACAAATCTCCAATAATAACCTGCTAGCCCCATGAAGCTTCTTACCTCATGAGAATTTCTTGGCACTGGCCACTCCATAACGGCCTTTACCTTTTCTAGGTCCACAAAGATTCCTTCACCAGAAATGATATGACCTAAATAGTGAATTTCTTGCTGGAAGAAGGAACACTTCGAAAACTTCCCATACAATTTGTTCTCTCTAAGGCAAGACAACACCACTCGCAAGTGTTCCTCATGTTCTCTTTCATTCTTCGAATAGATAAAGATATCATCTAAAAAGACTTGTACAAAGTAGTCTAAGTACTTCCGGAATACACCATTCATGAGGCTCATGAATACTGCTGGTGCATTGGTCAATCTGAAAGGTACTACAATGAACTCGTAATGCCCAAACTGAGTTTGAAAGGCAATTTTAGCAATATTGCCTTCCTTACTCCTTAACTGGTGATACCCTGATCGCAAATCAATCTTTGACAATACTGCTACTCCTTTAATCTAATCAAAGAGATCATCTATTCATGGCATTGGGTGCATATTTTTCATTGTAGCATGGTTCAAGTCCATGTAATATATTCACAGTAATAAGTAACCATCCTTCTTCTTCACAAAAATTACTGGTGCACCCCAAGGCGAGACACTAGATATCATTAGCCCTAAGTCGAGTAGCTCTTTCAACTGCATCTGCAACTCACAATTTTTTGGCGTTGTCATCCTATAGAGAGTCTTGGAAATTGGTTCTGCACCAGGTTTTAGCTCAATAGTAAAATCAAGCTCCCTCTCAAGAGGTAACCCGGGTAATTCGTTCGAAAAAACATCTTTAAACTCTGGAAATACTGGGTAATGATCCAAGGAGGGTCATTTCTTTTCATTCACTGCTTCCATTACATACATTCGACACCCTTTCCTCATGCACTGCTTAATCTTCATAGTTGAGATAAAGCATAGAGAAACCTTTCTCCAAACACCCTAGATCTCTACTGGCCTTCCTTCGTCATCAACACAAAGCACTCTTTTTGCAAAACAATCTACCATAGCTCGATGGGCTTCTAACCAATCCATTCCAATGATTAGGTCATATGCCTTCAACCTAGTAGTACAAACTCCCAGGTGTACTAGACAATTATCAATGTTAGGTCCTACCGCTTGTTTTTCCCCCAAAGCCATCTCAACTTGTTTAAAGTCATCATGCTCATAGGCTACCAACCCACTCTTTTCTAATGCAGATGGTGAAATGAAACTATCTGTAGCACCAGAATTGAATAAAATTTTAACATTAATATGATTTAGCATACCTGATGAATCCTCCACCATGGATCGATGTTCTTCCTGTCGATTATTAATTGTTGCATAAATCTGGTGGCTACCACTTGCTCTTCCCATCGAGGCCTTTCCTTGTCTATGCACAAATCCTGCTTGTAACTCTGGGCAGTCACATTGGTAATGGGCTCCTCCACATCCACAACATGTAACCCGAGATTGAACTTGCGTATTGCTCTATGTCGGTCTCTGAAATGAGTTCCTTCTCCTGGAACCCTGTCCCTACCAGCTACTCCCTTAGATGGTTTTGGACCTGCTTGCGTTGTTGGTGATGAACGATATGTTACACTCGATGGCATTGAAATACCCATGGCAACTGTCCTTGGTGTGACTCTATTACGATATGGAGGTGGCTTGGAGCTCCCTCCCCTAGAAAATGTCTTAGGGGCCTTCCCCACGAATCTAGGACGAAGTGGAAAGATCAACCTCATACCTCCATTTATGTTCATGTGTTCCTCAGCATAACATGCATTTTCTACTGCTTCCACTACCGAAAATGGTTTCCACATCCGCACCATATCCCTTATATTAGGGTTTAATCCATAAACAAAGCATTTTTCCTGTCGTTGATCATTATCCATGTATGAAACATATTTGACCAATTCCATAAACCTGATCTCGTATTCTTCTAGAATCTTGTTACCTTGTACTGGAGCATGAAATGCTCCCACCTGTTGTTCCTCATAGTAAGCCAGTAGATGTTTCCTTCAGAACCTTTCCTCAAAAAGTTCCCAAGAGATGGTGTTTGGGGTAAGGTGAAACTATCTCTCCAGGTTTCCCCACCAGTTGAAGGCACTACCCCTTAAATGGAATATCGTTATCCTTTCCTTTGAAGTGAACGCATAGTCCCTTAAGGCGAAATACCTTGTCATGCCTTCCAACCATGCCTCTGCACGTTCACTGGCATGACCCTCGACAAACTCTAGAAGTTTGATCTTCTGCAGTTCTCTAGTGATGTCTTCGGGTGGAGGCCCTCCCCCTGAATCCATCGAGGCTTCAAGATTACCCATTCCAGATGGTGGGGGATCCAGTTCGATCCTTGCTGGTTGATGCCCCTTTAAAGGCTCATTTATAGCCTCCAAAGAGCGCAAAATGAGGGATAATTCAGGCAATGGTGGTGGCAGTGTTGGCAGTCCCTGCGACGATGCCCCTCTACCTCAATTTCCTCGAGTCCTGACCATCCTGTATAATTTAATTTGCATCAACAAAAAAAAATTCAGGGCGAGTTTAAGACAATTCACATTTGTGCAACATAAACTAGAAAACAGGGTTAGGCGTAAGTTTTTTTTTTTAACTTGTCTATAAACAAACATTACACTCTTTAGGGGAAGTGGCTAGGTCAGGTTCGAAATCCTCTAAGCTCGATGTTTTTTCCTAAGGAAACTACTGACTCTCTCCCATGTGATCAACACATTTAACCTATCATTACTATCATGGTGCAGTGGTGTACAGTATTTGGTGAAAGTTCTATACTCAGTGGATAGGTCGTTGGTTCAAAACTAGTCCGCTCCAACAAAAAATTAATCTAATCCAAAAATAAATTGTATTAGTATCGTAATGTTATGTTAATTATTAAATATTATTAAATATGTTAATGTTAATTACACATTTAATTAATTAATCATTCAATTAACTAGTTAAATAATTTTTGAATGATTAATTAATTACTACTTAATTAATTACTATTATCAATGCTTTGAATAAAATT
>SNQJ01S0010998.1:297597-330123 GCA_010110895.2 Picea sitchensis
GGAAAGCATATCTAAATACCAGTATATAGCTGCCTTTTATTATGCATGTATACAACAGAGTGACATTCAAAACCTATGATTCTATGATTGATTAACATTGACTTAACATGGATTCTGTGATATATAAAAAGAAATAATGCAAGTTCAGAGGTGTTAAACGGAGAGTGACCACGAAACTGCACCGCGAGTTACAGTGCTAGACTGGTTTCCGAATAGACGAACTGGTCTATCAAACTGGTCTATCAAATAAGATTGCGGAAATAATATTGCGGAAATAATATATATGCATTCAGAAAGTTAATATATATGCATTCAGAAAGTTCCCCAACTCGCTCTGATACCAATGTTAGCATATTTGCAAGACCTGGAACTTTTTCGTTTTCAATCTGAATCATATAGAAGTGGAATTTAAATAAATTAATACCTGAATCCATTTCGTTTTTGGAACCCTCTGTTCCTCAGTAGCTAGCCCTCTTGCACAAAATGGAAATCAAGTTGGAACCCTCTGCACAGAACCGGAAATCCAGTTTCCCTCTCTTTCCCTGCTGCTGTATGCACTTTCAGATCGATATGGATGGGTATTCTGAAGGTTCTTTTATGGGCAGAGAGAGGACCGGTTTCCCCATGACGGTTATTCTCCACCTGTCCATCAGAGTAGGAGATTCGACCATTCTGTTACCAAGAGTTCCGGAAACCTGAATTGGCAGTTTTCATAACTGTTTCTTCATATGTGTCATTTACGAAATTAGTCTTACAGGATTACCACAAAATGACTAATCTAGTGGTGAAAGATATCATTGCTTAGTCATATAATTGTAGTAGGGATGTTGGATAGACTTAATTGCATCACAAGGAAAATTGTTATTTTTAAAGGCTATTTTCAACTATCAAAGGGATTCATTTGAACTTGGTCATATTTGGACATTAATCCATCTTGATACAATATCAACCATTATGGAGGTGATTAATCAAGTCCTCGATGTCGAGTAGTAGATAACAATTCTTAACTATCTCTTTATTGAGGGCCCTTTAATTAGTGACCATACGCCATTCAATTTTTTCTTTGTTGGGAATGATGGTTGTAAACAAGCCATGTGGAGAGGAAATGGACTAGATGCGACCCTATCGAGTAGTGGATAACAATTCTTAACTATCTCTTTATTGAGAGCCCTTTAATTAGTGACCATACGCCATTCAATTTTTTCTTTGTTGGGAATGATGGTTGTAAACAAGCCATGTGGAGAGGAAATGGACTAGATGTGACTCTTTAATTTGGGCCTCAATATTTATTGCTTCCATGACAAAGAGGCAATACATGGGGGTTATAGGTAGAGGCAATCCAATAAGAATATTAATGGAGGTTGGGTGGAGTGTAGGAGGGAGTTTATGAGGTTGTTGTAACATATTAGTGTAGGATTATAACAAGGGTTTCATTCTAAGAAATTTGGTATGAGAAGTATTCTCTTCCTTATTTGCACAAATTACACAAATAGTCGGGCTTTTATGAGGAAATGTTTTATAGTAGTTTTGTTCGATAGAATATGACATGAATATGGTGTGGGATATCATATGATTGATATTATTTTTTGTTTATGATTGTTCTTGGTGAGGATATAAATGTAAAATCTATTATTTTATTGGGAATACCAATTATATTGATACAAACAACCCAATGTAATGTTAAAAAATCTAGGGGCACGATGTCATGACATTCTGTAATATTATTGAGAGACTTGATGGTGAAAGTGATGCCAGAATGTTGGGTAATGACTAATTTGCATCCTTCATCATTAATCAATACAAGGTGATAGGGATATAAATATGATGTGGTGGGGAGCTGTAGAATCTACCATGGCTTGCGAAGTTAAGTTATTTTGGTTTTCATCATCAAAGATTGCAACAACTAAATAATTGTTAATTTGATCATTTTGGGTGAAGAGTAGTTAACAAGAATTGGTGGAGAGACTGTGAGAAATGAGGACCAAAATAAGATTTATGGAGGTGTGGTTTTCCACTAAGATCATTTTGGGAGTTGTGGTCTAAGGTTATTCTTAGTGACTATCTATAAAGAGAATCTTTATTTCCTAAGGTATATGAAGGTTACTTCATTAATTAAATGAGTGGTATTGAATCATATGAAAATGTAAGTACTTGTCTAAATATATTGGGAAGGAGAAATTAGCAGTTGAGAGAACTTATTTGAAGGGTTGAGAGTTTTTTAGTGGTGGCACTAAAATGAATTCTTTGAGTTAATCATTTTTAGTATCTAAGTATCTACAAAAGTCTTGATCTAGTTTATCCTTTTAAACATAGATACTTATTCCTTAAGTGTTCACAATCATCCATACAAAATATTAACAATAAGTACCACTTAGAAATCAAGGATATAAATCTAATGCCATAGATTAAGTAAGGCCTCAATGTACTATTGAACTTACTACCCAAACATTACCTAAAAAGGAGCCAACATGTCAATAGTTGTTGTGATATTTGGGAGGGTATATGATCCAGGTGGATATTGGTGCCCACCCACCTTTTCCAACTAGCCCAAAACAATTTTCTGGCAATTTTGATAATTTACTATTTTTATTGGTTTTTAACTTTGGAGGCCAGTTTGAGGGCCTAAACGACATTTTTTCACAATCAGGAACCTCGATGATACACAAAGGTTTGATTGAGCCACCTAAATGAATCTCCTTGTCAATATCTTTCAAACGAGCTATCATGCACACTAAACAAAGATCATATGAAAAAGTCGTGACCTCGGGAAGTTAGTGTACTAACTTACCCCAATGGGGCCCACATGACTTTTGGTGCTTCATCTCCTAGGGTTAGGTTTTTGGATGTATAGGGTTTTCTCGCTTATCATTATTGTAAAAAATCCTTTAGAGCCTCATTTTACTCATCTTCTTGCGAATGAGCGTAGCCATCACATATCTTCTTAGAGATAAGATGCAACCATTCTAGCAAGCTTGTTTTTAGTCTGCATTTTACAGTTCTTAACATATTTATGATTTAATATAAGTCAAGTTTTACTTTATCTTGATTATTGTTCACTGTGTCTCTATGTTATCATTATAAATATTGTTAGGATATTTAGATGCTTAGGAGTTAGTTAAGATCTACTTGGTCTAATGTTTCATTACGTAAAAGTGTGTTTCTTTACTATGCATTAATATGCATTTGTAGTTACGAAATCTGACAGTCACGATATATTCTCGACGTAGAGTGATATCACGGTTCATATTCTCCTCAATCTTAAAGGCCATTGATCGATGGCTTAACACCTGATTGGTCCATTATCTCTATTTAAATAGCATGGAGGGTCATTTTCTGATGATCAATTGTGAGAAACTCTCTTGTAAAATCTCTCTGTAATATTTTTCTTTTTCATGAATAAACTGCTCCAAGTGGTCGCGTTGGTTGGGGTCATGGATGTTTCCCTGTAGGGGTTTTACCATGTCAAAACATTGGCATGTTGATATTTGATTTGGTTATGTGAGTGGTTACTAAAGGTGTTCGTCCTCTTTTGGAATACATGTTTTCTTGAACATGGTATCAGAGCCTGTTTGAAGACTCGCTCCCGTTGTAGATCAAGATCATCAAGCCGTGTTGCCTCATCTCATTTTTCTGCCATTTATGTACATTTTTGGGCTGATAGGATTGTTCCATTGCGTCTAGAGCACTCGTTCCATGCAGGAATGTTTTTCATTTTGCTCGAAAAGGTTTTTTTCTGCCCAAGATACAACCATTTAAGCTAGATTCAGAGGTATAAAGTCTGAATATGCCATTTTTTAATTTTTTTGAGAGTATTATTTTGGTTTTATATTGTTTGTTTATGTGTTACTAATATTTTATATATGTGTATGATATTTTCCCCATGCCCTGTGCGATCTTCTAAAATAAAAAACAAATAGGAAAAGGTGCATTTTCCGGGTAAGCTAACTAAGATCTAATCCTTGTTATCATTGAGAAGAGAATTTTTTTTCTTGTGTGAAAATAGTTTTTTTTTAGCACACTCTCCAAGGTCTTCTTCAACAACAACACCAAAAACAACAATCCTCTTTCTAAACAATACAATATTTTATGCTATCCCATTTGATTAAAAGTTTCCTCATTAAGTAAGAGATCTTGAGTTCAAGTCTCTCTTTTTGTTATAGCTTTAATATTTTAGAGTTATTTATTTTGCATGAAGATTTTATTTTATAAAGTAACTTCATTGTAAAAGAGATCCCCACTTCTTTTTATAAAAGTGTTTGACTTCATCACGTGATCATTTGGTTATCATCTATGCCTTTTTTTAAAAGGGCATAACATTCACATTCGAAGTTTGTTTTCAATGCCGTTTTCTTTAAAACCGCCTAATTTTTAGAGATCTTTCCATCCAGATTATCAGTTTCATTTTCTAAATCCATATTATCTACATATTTAATATGGATTTTTCAAGTAATATTTTTCTTACCAACACTAACTACTTCCAATGGAAATCCCATATGGAGGATTTATTAAGAAGTAAAGACTTGTACTAGATTACCTTGGGAAAGAAAAAAAAACCTACTAATGATGATAAGAAATTTAAATGAGATAATAGGAATGATGAAGCACATGGAATAATAAGAAAGTCCATCTCTCCTGATTTAAGGTTCCACCTTCAACAAATTGATAAACCCAAAGAAGCTTGGGAAAAGATTGAATATGTGTTTGGTAAACACAATATTATTCGAGCACAATAGTTATAAAATTAAGTATTAACTTTAATTCCAAGTTAATTGTTTTGCATTGAAGACTATCTATCTAAGTTTAAAACACTCATAATTTTATGTGAAGAATGTAAGATAAATATATGAGAAGATCGTTGCATCTATCTTATTCTTTCTAATCTAGGTAGTGCATATTCTATGTTTGTATATATATTTTATGCCATGCAAGAGGCTCTAGGGACGACTTATTAAAAACCCACTCTTGAGAACTTTTGGATTCTTTGATTAGAGAGAAAGATAAGCTTGTACAACTTGGAGTGATCAACACTGCAGGTACCTCCAAAAAAGCCTTAGTCATCCATCAGAAAGATAAACTCAATACTCCCAAGAAACAATGATCTAGATAGATGTCGGTGGCCTCCCACCTATTCCAACTGGCTCATTTTAGCAGTTTTCCAGTTTGGCAATGTTTTCCCTAGTTTTCAGATCCCTAAATTGCGGGGCCGTTTTGAGGCCCTAAAAAATATTTTTTAGGGCTCTCCATAGTCAAAATCACCTTTTATACATAACAACGAAATGTGTATTCCTCAGATAGAACTTTCCAATGGGCTGCCATGTGCATAAAACAAAGATCTTATGCAAATGTTACGACGAGGGGAAGTTGATGTACTAACTTACCCAAACATGGCCAACATGACTTTTGTTGCTTCACCTCCTAGGGTTAGGTTTTTTTTTATGTCTAGGGTTTTTGACATTCCTATTTATTTTAAAAAGGCCTTCATAGCCTCATTGTAATCATCTTATTGAGAATGAGCGTAGATGTCACATATCTTCTCAGAGATAAGCCGCCACCATTATAGCAAGTGTGTTTCTGTTGCATTTTATAGTTTCAACTTATTTCCTTATTCAATAGAAACCACTTTTACTATATATTTGTTGTTCTATGTTAAGCATATTTTGATAATAATATGTATTCATTTTGTTCTGCAAATATGTTCTGGATCAGTGGTATCAGAGTGATATTCTCCTTGTCATTCTTAATGCATGTCCCCAACGAGGTCAAGGTACAAAGAATTGGGTCTCGAGCTTGTTTCTATTGAGGAAAAAATATCTCGCACACCCAAACAACCTCTCATGGAATAAGAAAAGAAATATAATGAGACAAGAGATACCTTCAAAATTTTTCTCGAGGAATCCCTCACGCAACAGAGGAATGAGATGATGGAAAATTTTGCGCAAATCCTTTGGCGGCTACCAACAGGTGACACATCTTCCTCAAACGGAGGCGTCGCCCCCTTCAAGGTAAAAATCAACTTCAATATTCCTATATTTGAAGGTTAGATAGATGTAGGTATGACATACAAATGGTTGAATATGATAGAAGGGTATTTCTCTGTCCATAACTTATCTAATAGAGAAAAAATTACGTTTGTTCTCCTCAAAGATGTCTCCCATGTCAAAGATTGGTGGGAAACTTTCTATGAGAAAAATGAAATAGAGGAACCTTCATTATTTACAGTCATATTCACCTGGGAGTCATTCAAGGATGCTATTAAGGAACAATACTACCCTGTTAGAAGTTATGACGACCTGTACACAAAATGGACAATGCTACGACAAGAAAGAGACCAAGTGGTGCCCGAGTTCACAAATATCTTCAATACCTTATGCACCAAGATGGGTATCAAATATTTTGAGAGAAATCTAGTGCTCAAGTATCGCGACTATTTGCATAAATACATCCAAGCCATAATGGACTTTCTGGACATCTCATCCTTTGGTGCGACCTATCGATATCCAGTCAAAATTGAGTAGAAGGTCAAACAAAAGATGCAGAAATTTGGGCCTGGGAACCCGTCACAACAAAATCTAAGAAAGGGTAGTCCCAACCCATAGAAAAAAGGACAAAGAAAATATGGATAGCCTCAGATAACCAGTCTAGGGTGCAAGTAAAGAAGGACACTGGAAAGACAAATAAAGATATCAGGAATTGGTGCGACTTCAATAAGAGCCCCTAGCATAACACTACAGATTGTCGCTCGAAGGAGTCAATGGTGGCTGAGGTGAAAGCCTTTGAATCAGATGTCGGTTCCAACTTTGAGTCAAAATCAGAAAGGGGCAGACAGATCATAGATGCAGAACCCAGTGCTACCATTGCTACCACGAAGCTCTAGCTCAGTGAAATAGATGAGCAAGAGGAAGGAGAGCGCCTTTTTCATTCACATATGTGGGTGAAGGGTACCATGTTGCACTTCATCGTTGACGACAGCAACCAGAAGAACCTCATCTCAGCAGAGGTTGTCAAGCGACTCTCCCTGCTGACAACACCACACCCTCATCCCCACACCATCGGATGGCTCCGCCAAGGAAGTGACATTCACATCAGCCAACAATTTTTCCTATCATATGACATCAAGCCCTTCAAAGAAGAGGTATTTTGTGATGTTTCCCCTCTCAAAGTTTGTAATTTTATTTTGGGCCAACCATATTTATGGAAACATCATGTTGTATATGAGTCTAGGCCTCAGAGTGTTATTATTACTTTGAACAATAAATTGTACAGGATACCCGAGGAAGTCCCAACCAATGTTATTTCCTTGATCTCTGCCAAGCAATGCAGAAAGGTCATATCTCAAACATGGAAGTTTGTCTTCTTCGTGATTCACTCTCAGAACGAGAGAAATATCGCAGCTGCATCCAAGGTCTCCGCAACCAACCTATCCACACAACATAAACAAGTGGATAAGGTCGTGGAAGAATACTTAGATATATTCTCCTCACCTACAAGGGTACCTATGCACTGTCACGTCAAACACCCCATCAATCTGACCCCCGATGCACCGCTACCTAATGGGCCAGTCTACCACCTCTATCTATTAGAGAATGAGAATATCAAGTTAAAAATCCAAGAACTGATCCACAAGGGGCACATCCATCCTAGCTCAACACCTTGGAGGATCCCAATCATACTTGTATAGAAAAAATATTGAACCTGGCGACTCTGCATCGATTACTGGGCCCTGAATAAAATTGCAATCAAAACTTGGTACCCAATTTCCCGAATCGACGACCTCCTTGGTTAGCTCACGGGGGCCAAATACTTCAGTAAGATTGATCTAAAGTATGGCTACTACGAGGTCCCGATAGAACATACATATGTATGGAAGACCGCCTTCAAGTCAAAGGAAATTATTTTTGAATGGTTGGTCATGCCCTTTGGTTTGAAAAATGTTCCAACCACTTTCATGAGGACTATGAATGATATCCTGTGACCATTCACCAATACATTTGTAGTGGTAAATCTAGATGAAATCCTCATTTACAAAAAGACTTGGGAAGAACACTTGCAGCATATTCAATAGGTTCTACACACCCTGCAAAAGTACCAACTCTACGCCAACTTGGAAAGATGATCCTTCGTCACGGACAAGGTTCATTACCTGGGCTAGATCGTTGATCAACATGGTGTACATGTCGATCCAGCCAAAGTTCTAGTCATCCATGACTGGTGACGTGGACCCCCCTTTCCACCTCTAGGCTTCTTGAGCTCTGAGTCAAGGATCTTCACAAGGTTGAGTCGAATTATCTCCTTGGGACCCTATTAGCCCCAATTCAGTTCAACACAGGCTCTTTTTTCACCTTAGGCACAGTTCATATAGAACCCGTGAGCCGCTTTCTTAGCAATGTTTTACACTTTGAAATTTGTGGGTGCTACCTCCTTTTGCTAGCCCCTATCCACATGTGACATTGGGATATGACCTGAGGCTAAACCTTGATAGGCCTTAGAACATCCGAACTCAGACTCTGGTTGTTTTGGCAACAACTACAACACTTTTCCCCCAGACCTAAACCGTGAAATCACCTGAAGAGATCTACGGTTCTCGTCTCTCTCACAACCAACCACTGTGATCCATTTCATACTCCAGCCTTTGGGAGTTCCGAACATATTAACACTCATTTTCATCCTGAAGTGATTTACATCCAAGGCAACAGATCGAGCACCACTTTCTCCAACAATTAACTGCTGGACTTTTCCCTCTGGGATTTGATGACACACGTCTACTTCACATCAATGACCATGATCTCCTTCGCTAGACTGGCCTTCGGGAGTTTTTTGATACTCCATCTTCGCCTTTCCTCCAAAGGAATCTTCCTATGAAACTCATGGATCTTTGTCACATGTCCTATATGGATTTGGCGGTCCATATCTCCTCACTCTTCATGACTTTGTGAAAATCAACTTTTCCTCCACTTAAATCGTCTGGGTCTCTTCCCCACAAAATTACCAATCTGCTTCCATGTACCTTCCTCATAGCCAACGACTAGGATTACTTTTAATCTTTGGGACTTCGGTGGTCACCGCTCCTTAAATGCTTTAATTCCTCTGAACCACGAAGTGCCAAAAGACTCCACGACTAACCTCCGTGCAACTCACCCAAATTTGAGGGTCTAGAATGATTCCTCTCCCTCCTCGATGGATATTTCTCGTTAATGTGTGAAATATTAAAGAGATCTTCCCTATTGAATAATTTTTGCCCACTATTTCTTCTAAGCTTCTTCATTTTCGAAACTTCTGACTCCTCAGAGCATTTCTTCGACACTTATTCAAAAATCGTCCTTGTGCATGCCTTGCAGCAGGTCTTCACCCACAACTTAGATGCCTTGTGAATGATTGTCCACACCTTGCAACAATTTTTATATGAATCAAGTGTTCCTCCTGAACAATATGAATATGAGTGTGTTTCCCCCTATGCATACTTTCAAGATACCCCTCCTCAACTTCTAGTTCAGATAAGACTCTGTCAACACACACCATACAGACACTTATTCACTCTTTGCAAATGCAAGTTTCACGTTATCTCTTATGAGCTTCTAAGTCGAAAGAAACTATTTCAATGCACTCCTTGTGGACACTATGAACACCTTACATAAGCTCATAGAAGAGAAATAATTGAAACTTATCTAAACTCTCAGGGATTCATACATTTAACCATGTAAATACATTCATTAACATAAGAACCAATAAATAACATAGGTTTGCAAATAAACAAAAATCCTACCATTCATTTAGATAGACACAACAATGGAAACATCAGACATTTGGAACAATGCTTCTCTGTTATATTCATTCAAATGAAAATATACATGGATTCATATAATACTGATAAGCTTCAACAACTTCTACAACAACTATCAACAAATACTACAATACTTCAACAATCTCAACTCTCAGCAACCTCTTCTGGGAAACAATACAATTATTTATATAAAAGAGCTCATTGAGATTTTCCCTCCGATTAACTTAGCACTATCCTATCGAATTAAAAGCTACCAACAACTAAGTCTTATTACAATAAATGTTCAAGACAAATAGATACAAGGAAGTGCTTTGAATATGTCCTACAATATACTACATTAAATAAAATGCATTCCCTAGTGATCTCCTGTGATGGCTCCACTCCTTAACATTAAATATGTTCATTGATTAGAGTATTTTCAAAATATTTCATGACATGTTCTTTTTGAAATTCAAAATTTCTTCAAAATGTGCGTTGGGATGTTCAGTTGTCCTCCACTCGTGCTTTGTTGGTGATGATCCTACATCATACTCCTATGGAAAAATATTCATGGAATTCTTTCCATGAGCTCCTGCAATGACTTTCCATGATTATGGATATCTGCTTCATTTACCCAATTGGCATATTCTATTGGGTGTCCTTTCCATTTTACCAAATACTCAAAATATGTCTTTCCCTTGGTCTTCTTATTGTTCGACAACATAAGCATTCCAAAATAGGATTAAAGCCTTTAGTAGACACTCACATAACTAGATCAAAGATCAACACACCGATGTTTTCATGTGGTAAAACCCCTATGTGGAAACATCTATGGCCCTAGTCAATGCGGCCACTTGGAGAAGTTTATTAATGCAAAAGAAAAAGATTACAGAGATAATTTACAAGAGATTTTCTTACAATTGATCATCAAAAAATGACACTCCATGTTATTTAAATAGAGATCATGGACCAATCGAGTGTTAAGACATAGATCAATGGTCATTAATATCGAGGAGAATATGAACCGTCAAATCACTCTATGTCATGAACATATCATGATCGTCGGATTTCCTAACTACAAATGCATACTACTGCATACTAAAGAAACAGACTATGAAACACACTGTTACCTAATGACTTAGACCAAGTAGATATTAACTAACTCCAAAGTGTCTAAGTATCCTAACACCCCCACTTAAGAACAACTTTGGATAGGATTCAAGAATTTACAATAGTGACACAATAGGAGAAGGAATGAGGCATTAGAGCCTATCCTCCCTTAATGACAACTTCCTGAACTCCTAACATAGATCGAAGTTTGGAAAAATTCACTTCTGTAATATACTTTGTGAAAATGTCTACAACTTTATCTTTTGTAAGGGAAAAACAAAACTTCAATAACTTGATCATGAATGAGCTTTCTGATGAAGTGCATGTGTATCTCGATGTGCTTGTTGCACTGATATTGAATTGGGTCTTTGGTGAGCTTGATGGCACTCTGATTATCGCACCAAAGGTTGGTTAGATGATGTTGCTGGAATCCAAACTCTAAAAGGATCTATCAAAGCCACAAGGCTTCCTGACATTCATTTACCGTTGTTCGGTACTCTACTTTTGTTGAAGAAAATGCAATAGATTTTTGTCTCTTACAAGCCCAAGTGACATGCCCTAATCCAAGGCTAAAAACATAACTTGTAGTAGACTTCCGATCATCAGGATTGATGACCCAATCTGAATCAGTGAAACCAACCAATAAAGGAGTACCCCCTGAACTATAATGTATCCCAAACTGAAATGTACCACGTACATAGCGAATTATTCGTTTAGCTTCTTTCCAATGGCTTTCATGGGGTGTTTTCATTTACCAGGAAACAAGACCAACAACAAAGGAAATATTAGGATGGGTATGAGTAAATTATAAGAGGCTACCAACTAACTGATAGTATAGGGTGGTATAAAGTTCAGGAGAAGTACAGGTGGCAGTAATCTTCACTCCAGACTGGAAGGGAGAAGGGGTTGGTTTATAATCGTCCATGTGAAAGTGATGGAGAAGGTCACAAGTATACTTAGACAGGGAAATAAAAATTCCTTCATTGGTTTTCAAAACTTGGATGCCAAGGAAATAGTGCAAAAATCCTAAGTTTGTCATTTCAAATTTCTTCTTAAGGATGGTTTTCACATGGTTTAAAAGTTTTGAGTCACTACCAGTAAGGATAAGGTCATCAACATAAAGGACAAGGATTATGATATGGCTTCCTACTTTATTTGTATAGACATTAGGATCAGAATGGAATCTAGAAAATCCATTGTCAATAAGAAAATTGACACTTTTTTCATACCAAGCTTGAGGAGCTTGCTTAAGACCATAAAGATATTTCTTAAGGGGACAAAAAAGACTATATTCATTATGGACATAGCGAGGAGTTTGTTCCATGTAGATTTATTCATGCAAATCTCCATGCAAGAAGGAAGATTTAACATCCATCTGATGGACCTCCCATTTATGTGAGGCAACAAGGACAAGAACAAGGCAGATGGAATTCATTTTGTCTACAGGCGAAAAGGTTTCATGATAGTAAATTCCTTCAACTTGGGAAAACATTTGGAAACTAACTAAGCCTCATGTCTTTAAACACTTACATCTGATGCATACTTAGTTTTGTAGACCCATTTACATCTGACAAGTTTTCTTCCTCTTGGAAGAGGTACAAGATCCCCAGTATCATTTTCCATTAAATAAAAATAGTCTTCATTCATTGTTGTATCCCAATCTACATGAACTGAAGCTTCTGCAAATGTCTCTAGATCATGAGTCTCTGAAATTTGAGCGAAAAGAGAAGAGTCTCAGTGTTATTGTGAACGTGTTTGATGTTGATATGAAGGATCATCGATAATACCACCAACTACTTCTCATATTGAGATGACCCATCTAAGAAACAGTGGAATTGGTGTTGGTTTAGGTTCAAAGGACTCATCTAAAGGAAGGTGAGCAGGAGGAGGCTTACTTTCATCCTCACTATCATCATCTGAAGAAGAAACCAAAATAGGAACAAAATAAGGCACAAACACCGAAGATGGATCGCAGGCTTAAGAAGGCTCAATCGTCGAATTAGTCTTGTAGGCCAAGAGATTTTCATTAAACTTAACATCTCTTCTAATAATAATATCATTATAATGTGGTTGAAGAATTCTATAACCATTGACATTTTTAGAATTACCAACAAATATACACTCTTCACTTTTAGGTTGCAATGCTTTCCTTTTGTCATCAGGAATGTGATCCCATGCTATACTTCCAAGTACATGGAAGTGACTTACATATGGTTTAATTTTAGTCCAAGCTTATTCTAGTGTTATATTTTTAAGAGCCTTTGTGGGAGTACGATTGACTACATAATTTTCACAGTTAATTGCTTCCACCCAATACTTTGGAATTAATCCCTTAGATTGGATCATAGAATTAGCCATTTCTTTTAATGTGTGGTTCTTTCTCTCAGAAAAACCATTTTGTTGTGGTGTATATGGAAAAAAGTGTTGCATTTGGATGCCCTGTGTAGTGCAGTAACTTGTAAAATTATTGTTCACATATTCGCCTCCATTATCTATTCATAAGTTTTGAATTGGATGCCTAGATTGCTTTTCTATAAGGGCCTTGGAGGAAGAAAACGTATCAAAAAATTCACTCTTAAGTTTTAGTAAGTAAACCCAAGTACGTCTTGAAAAATCATCAATGAGATATAAGAAATACTTGCACCTAGAAAAAGAAGGAGAAGAAAGCGGACCACACAAATCGTTGTGAACAAGTTTCAAAGGGTCTGAGGTGTGCCAAGAGGCACATTCGTCAAAAATGTCCCGATGATGTTTGTCGAGAACACAACTGATACAAACACCATCTTTACATGAAACAAGAGGAAGACTAGTAACCATCTATTGATTACATAGTTGTTGCAATGAACAATAGTTTAGATGACCAAACCACTCATGCTAATGTTTTCTCAAGTCATCTCTATGAGTAACAAAAACTGATGAAAAATATGATGACCCAAAGTTGTCAAACTTGTACAACCGGGTAATATCATCAACAATTCCAGTTGCAAGAACATGTTTAGGATCTTTTGGATCCTTGATTAGAACTTGGTGAGGTGAAAACTCGACGGTTTTTCATTCACTTGAATGAGTGATTTGATATTTTGATAGAAGGTTACAAGAAAGACTTGGAACATATAATACATCATTGAAATGACCATTATATGCTTGAGTTGTTCCAGATCCTACAACACTAAGAGATCTCTCATCACCAACACATATTTTCTTTGTGTTACATTCATTTAGAGCATAAAATATTTCTTTATCCTTAACCATATGATATGATGCTCCAGAATCAATAAGCCGCTCATCAGAAGAAGAAGTAGAATTTGTATTGAAGTAGAAACTAGAAGCAGAAAGCGCATGTCCATGAGATAAATAAGAAGAAGTAGAATAAATATTGATGGTGAGCTTCTTCATCGCTTCTTCTAAATATGCCATCTTATTGAAACATTTGGACTCATCATGACCATCTTTATCACAAAAGTTTCAATGTCTGTGAGTCTTCTTATTTTTATATTTTTCTCCTTTGTCACCATTAGGAGTTGAAGTTGTCTTAGTGGGTTTGGGACCCTTATGTTTCTTGTTGCTGTATCAAGGATGTTTCTTCTTTAGATACTTTGGTTTATATTTCTACTGGGAAACTAAGGCTTTGTTGGAAGTACCTATAGTGTTGATCACTCCAAGTTGTATAAGCTTATCTTCCTCTCTAATCAAAGCAGAAAAAAAGGAATCAAGAGTGGGTTTTTTATAATCTTTCCCTAGAGCCTCTTTCATGGCATAAAAGGTAGATATAAACACAGAATATGCACTACCTATCTTAGAAAGAATAAGATAGATGCAACACTCTTCCTCCATTTCTATCTCACATTCTTCACATAAAATTATGAGTGTTTTAAACTTAGATAGATAGTCTCCAAGGAAATAAAAATCACTTGGACTCAAGTTCAGTACTTGATTTTCTAACTTTTTTGCTCGAATAATATTGAGTTTACCAAAGACAAGTTCAATATTTTCCCAAAATTCATTGGCGTCATAAATTTCTTTAAGGTGGAGCCTTAAATCGGGAGAGATGGACATTTCAGTTAGTCCACCTGCTTCGTCACTCCGATTATCCTATTTAAATTTCTTATCATCATCAGTGGGTGTTTTTTCCTTTCCTAAGGTAATCCGGTACAAGCATTTACTTATTAATAAATCTTCTGTATTAGATTTCCATTGGGAGTAGTTGGTTCTAGTAAGAAAAAGATTATTGGAGGAAGACATATTAAATATGTAGATAATATGGATTTAAAAATGGAAACTAATAATCTGGATGGAAAGATCTCGAAAAATTATGTGGTTTTAAAAACAACCGGCACTAAAAACGGACTTCAGCTGTGAAAGTTATGTCAGTTTTTAAAATGACATAAACGATAACCAAAGGACCACGTGGTGGTGTAAGTTGCTTTATGAAGTGACCCAATTTTATAAAGAGAAGTGGGGATCACTTTTACAATTAATTTACTTTATAAAAGAAAAATTGCATGCAAAATAAATAACTCTAAAATAAAATATCAAAGCTACTTATAGTGATTCACTTTTATACTTGAATAAAAAAATAACAAAAGAGAGACTTGAACTCAAGACCTCTTACTTAATAAGACAACTTTTAACCAAATGGTCTAGAAAAACATATTGTATTTTTTAGGAAGAGGATTAGGGTTGTTGTTGTTGTTGTTGTTGAAGACGAACTTGGAGAGCGTGCTAAAAAAAAATCTTCTCACACAAGAAAAAAGTTTCGCTTCTCGATGACAACAAGAGTTAGATCTTGGTTAGCTTACCCGAATGATGCACCTTTTCCTATCTATTTCTGATTTTCCAAGATCACACAGGGAGCAGGGAAAAGAGAGTACACAGATCTAAAAGAGAAGAAACCCGAAAATAAATAATACAAAACCGAAATAAAACCAAAAAGATACTCTGCAAAAAATTTTAAAATGAATATTTAGACTTTATACCTATGTCCTCATTGAAATGGTCGTATCTTGGGAAAACATAAACCTTTTCAAGTGAAACAAAAAATGTTCCTCACTAAAATGAGTGCTCTAGACGCAATGGAAAAGTCCTCTCATCCCACAAATGTAAGCAAATGATATAAAATGGATATGAGGCAACCAACTTCACGATCTCGATCTACAACAGGAGTGGGTCTTCAAACAAGCTCGGATACCATGTTTGAAACACAGGTATTCCAACAGAGGAAGAACACCTTCAGTAAACACTCACATAACTAGATAAAATATCAACACACCAATGTTTTCATGTGGTAAAACCCCTATGGGGAAACATCCACGGCCCCAACCAACTCAGCCACCTGGAGCAGTTTATTAATGCAAAAGAAAAAGATTACAGGGAGATTTTACAAGAGAGTTTCTCACAATCGATCATCGACAAATGACCCTCCATGCTGTTTAAATAGATATCATGGAACAATCGGGTGTTAATCCACATATCAATGGCCATTAAGGTCGAGGGGAATATGAACCGTTGGATCACTCTATGTCAGGAACATATCGTGACCGTCGGATTTCCTAACTACAAATGCATACTAATGCATACTAAAGAAACAAAATAAGAAACACACTTTTACCTAATGACACATTAGACCAAATAAATCTTAACTAACTCCTAACTCTCTAAATATCCTAATACTTACCAGTCATGTTATCTATGATCTTCTCCATCTGTGGCTTTTCTTCTACGGGCATCTGCCTCTCCCACTGGATCTCTTTCTGATATTCTGATATTCTTGTGTCATCTTCCTTGTAAGGATACAGGTCTAAAATTTTGAATATGGGTGATATACCCACACCCTGTGGAAGTTCTATCTCATAAGCATTAGCATCTAATTTCCTTAGGACCTTGCATGGTCCTATTTTTCTCATTTTCAGTTTATTATATGTTCCCCTTAGGAACCTTTCCTTCTTGAAATGTGGTAGAACTTGATATCCAACTTCAAATTGAAGTTATATCCTATGTTGATCAACTCTGAGCTTGTATTATTTACTATTATTCTGCAACTACTCTTTGATCTGATTATGAAGCTTCTACATTTCTGCAGTGAAGTCTTCTTCTCCAACACTTTTGAATTCATTCTGCTCCATATCTCTCAATTATGATACTTCTCTTGGCTTCATTCCATACACTATCTGGAATGGAATCTTTGCTATACTTATGTTTACTGAGTCATTATATGAAAACTCTACTTGTGATAGAATCTGATCCCAATGACTATGATGTTCAGTGACCAAAATCCTCAACAAATATCCTAAACTCCAATTCACCACCTCAGTCTGTGCATCTGTTTCAGGGTGATATGTAGAACTAAATGATAGTTACGTTCCCAGTTTCTTCCACAATGTTCTCTAGAAATGACCAATAAATTTGGTGTCTTTATTTGAGACAATACTTATGGGCAACCCATGAGGTGTCACAACTTCCTTGAAAAACAAATTTGCAATGTGTGTTGCATCACTAGTTTTTCAACATGGGATAAAGTGTGCCATCTTTGAGAACCTATCAACTATGAAAAAAATGGAATCATTTCCCTTTTGTTTCGTTGACAAACCCCACACAAAATCCATTCTTATTGCATCGCAAGGCCTATCTGGAATAGGCAATGGATGATACAACCGAGTGTTATGTTTCTTGCCTTTTGCATGCTAGAAAATATTACATTTGTTCACAAAATTCCTCACGTATTCTCTCATACCTCACCAATAGTATGAACTATTAAACTGCGCAAATGTCGTTTCATGCCTGAAATGTCCGACTAGACCTCCAATATGATTTTCTTTCAGCATATTATCTCTCATTGAACACTTTGGCCTGCACAACTGAAAAAATTTAAACAACAATCCATCTTGAACTAGATACTCTATCCACTGGCTTATGTCTCTAATCACAGGATTTTCACATGCTTCATATGCCTCTCTAAAATATGGATCATCACAATAGATTTCCTTAAGGTGTTCAAACCCTAAGGTTTTCACTTGAAATTCCTGCAGAATCAGACATCTCCTGCTCAATGCATCAACAACATTGTTAACATTACCAGAAATATGTTTAATGACAAAAGTGAAATTTTTCATAAATTCTATCCACTTAGCATGTCTTTTATTTAACTTCTCCTGTCGGGTTATGAATTGTAAATCCATATTATTGCTATACAAAAAATACTCTTTTGGTACAATATAGTGCCTCCATTTCTTCAAGTCTTGAATTACTACATAAAAATATTTATCATATGTGGAGTAATTTCTCTTGGTATCATTCAAATTCTCACTAAAATATGCAACAAGACTCTTATATTGGCTCAATACGTCTCCAATTTCAGTGCAACTAGCATCACATCTTACTTGAAATGTCTTTCTGAAATATGGCAACACTAGAACCGATTGTTTTGTTATCTTCCTCTTTAATATCATGGAGCCTTTCTCATATTATTCTTTCCATTTGAAAGACTTGTGTCTGTTCATCACTGTATCTAGCATCGGTGTAAAAATTCCATTGATATTTCTAATGAACTTCCTATATAAACTTGATAATCCATGGAATCTTCTCACCTCGAATATGCTCCTCGATGATGGCCATTCTCTAATCTCTTTCACCTTCTCTAGATCCATCTTCAATTCATTTGAAGAGATCAAAAATCCAAAATAAATGAGTTATGCCTTCGTAAAAGAGGACTTATTTAGATTTATCAACAAATTATCCTTATGTAATCTCCTCATCACTAATGTCATATGTCTCAAATGCTCTTCTTCAGTTTTAATCAAGACTAATATATCATCCAGATATACAATCACAAACTTACAAATGAAATCTTTCAATACCTTATTCATCAATCTCATAAAATTACTTGGGGCATTTTTTAAGACAAATGACATAACAAGCCATTCATACAACCCCTTAGTTGTCTTGAAGGTTGTTTTCCACTCATCACCTTCTCTCATCCTGATCTAGTGATATCCACTTTTCAAATATATTTTTTAAAAATAGCTTGGTCCACTTAAACAATCCATTGAGTCATCCATCCCTTGAAAAGGAAATATCTACCTAATGGTGATCTTATTTGTGGCTCTTGAGTTTCTACATATTCTCCATCCTTCATGGTTTTTTGGACTCAACAAATCTAGTACAACGCATAGACTCAAGATTTCTCTGACCAATCCCGTGTCCATCAAATCTTGGACTTGTATTTTTATCTCCTCATTCTCTTCATGTGTCAATCTGTATGATGCTTTGTTAGACAAAAATGCTCCTAGTATTAAATCAATGTGATGGTTGATACTTCCGATAGGGTTCAATGAGTTAGGAAACTCATCCACTACTATGTCAACAAAATTCTCCAATGTCTCCTAAACGTTTTCAGGAATATCCTCCATAGAAGTACTTGTAAGGATAACCCTTGGCTTCCTCACCACAACAAACTACATATCCTATTCTTTCTTCACTTCACTCAAGATTTCCTTCCCACTCATGAGAAGTATACTTGTGTTGGATTCTTCCTCTACTTTCTTCTCCTTTGTTGGCAGTAACATGTGTGTCCTACCATTTTTCTCCAAATTATCAGTATTTTTCCTCCCTTCCTGAATGAAATTCCTGTCAAAATGCCATGGTCTCCACAAAAAAACATGACATGCATCCATGGGAATCACATCAAACAAAATCTAATATCTATATCCTCCTATCTTAAATTCAACTAGGCATTGTTTAGTTACCATTACATGGTGACCTTTCTGCAACCATGAGACTCTATATGGAATTGGATGTGCAGTTGTCTCCAGCTCCAATTTCTCCACCATCTCTATGGATACTAATTTATCAGTTCTCCCATTATCAATTATCACCTTGCATATTCTATCTTTAGTCTTGTAAGAAGTTCACAACAAACATTTCCTTTGCACTGGCTTTTCAACCTCGGGTTCAGGTTTCAAGAGAACCTTCTTCATCACCAAATATTTTCCATCTTTTGCACCTTCTTCTTCAACATTCCGCTTATGCACTTCCGAAATGTGAGCTTCACCTTCTTTTTTATTTCTCTCGGGGAATTCTCAAGACATGTGTCATGTCTTTCCACATGCATAACACTTCACTTCTCCTCCTCAGTCTCTTCCTCTTCCTTGAGAAAAGGAATTTATTTGACCACTTTGTCTCCCTCTAGAACTTCCTCCTCTTTCAGAGTGAATATGTGGTTTTCTGGTCTCACCCTTGGAATTTTGTGCCTTATCATGGGAAATTCCTTTACCTCTATGTGGACTTTTAACTCTCATTCGCCGACTCTACTTCTTGGCCAAATTTTCTTCTTCTTTTAGACAAATCTGATAATCATTCTTCACTGTCATTACTATCATCATGTTGATTTCATCTTTGATTTCATATCTTAGGCCATTGATATAATTGGAAACCTTTTCCTCATCTCTCTCTCTCTTTCTAGCCCCGATGTTCAACCTATATAAATCATTTGTGTACTATTTTATTGTCACTCCTTTCTATCTCAGGTTCTGCATCTTCCTAAATAGATTTATCTAATAGTCCTAGGGTATGAATTTAGCTTTTAACTTGGCTACCATTCTATCCCAACTCTTATTTTTTTTCCTACCTTTGCTTCTTCTGTCATCTTTCAATTCATTCCACCACAATGTTACATGTCCTTTGAAATTTGTGACAACATGTTTCACCTTTTTCTCCTGATCGACATCTTCATAGTCGAAGTAATTATACATGTATATTATCCAATCTAGCAGCACTTCAACGTCTAAATTACCTTCATACTTTGGGATGTCTATTTTTTATCTAACTCCCAATTTGACAACAACTTTCAGCAAGTTGTCTTCCACAACATCCTCTGCTACAACTTCTTCAACTTCTCTCTCTTTGATTTTTGCATCACTGATGTCTCCAGCAATAGGTGCTCTCCTTTGCACGGTCTCCATAACATCTAACTTTTCACGTAGTTATATCATCTCCCTTTCCATCGATCGATTTTCTACAGGTGGCTTCGCACGTCTTCTCCGTCGCATGGTGCTGAAATTTTCTCCTTTACACAGCTACCACTTTATGTATCTGATACCATTAGATGTTATCAGACTACCAATTTTCAGCTTCTCTCCTTTTCCTGTTATCTGCACAAAAATTATGGCTCTGATACCACTTGACACAGATTCCCCTTTCCACCTCAGGAATGCTCGACCTCTCGGTCAAGGATATTCACAAGGTTGAGTCGAATTAGCTCCTTGAGACCATGTTAGATCCAATTCAGTTTAACACAGGCCATTTTATCACCTTAATAAAATGTCGTATAGAACCTGTGGGCCCCTTTCTTAGCTCTCTTTTACATTTTAAAATTTGTGAGCAATAGATCCTTCCTCTAATGCCTCTCCACACATGACCTTAGGCTCTGACCTAAGACTAAACCCTGATAGGCCTTCAAACTTCGGACTTCTGACTCTAGTTGTTTTGGAAACAACTACAACACTTTTCCCCGAGCCCCAAACCATGAACTCACCTGAACAAATGTACGATTCTCATCTCTCCCACAACAAATGATTGTGATCCATTTCAAACTCTAGCCTTAGCGATTTATGAATGTCTTAACACTCCTTATGAGCACCACTTTATCCAACAATTACCAGCTAGACTTTGTCATCTGCGATTTGACGACATGCATCGACTTCAGATCAATGACCATGACCATCTTCACTAGACTGACCTTCGAGAGTTTTTGGATACTCCGTCTTTGGCTTTCCTATGAAGGACTCTTCCTCCGAAACTTGTGGATCTCCTCCACATGTCCTATCTGGATCCGACGATCCATATCTCCTTTCTCTTTGCGACTTCGTGAAAATCAACTTTTTCTCCGCTCAAATGTTTTGGCGCTCTTCCCCACAAACTTACCAATCTTCTACCACGTATATTCCTTGTAGCCAATAAGTAGGATTACTTCGCAGATTTGGGACTTCGACGGTCCCTTCTCCTTAAATGATTTAAATCCTCTAAACCACGAAGTGTCCAAAGACTCCATGACTAACTTCCATGCAACTCACCCAGATTTGATGGTTTGCAACGATTTCACTCCCTCCTAGACAGATCTTTCTTGTTAATGTGTGAAATCTTAAAGGGCTCCTCCCTATTGAATAATGTTTGCTTGCTATCTCTTCTGGGCTTGTTCTTTTTTGAAACTTCTAACTCCTTAGAGAATTTCTTCGACACTGAGTCGAAAATCGACCCTGTGCATTCCTTGCAACAAGTCTTCACTAACGACTTAGCTTATATGTGAACAACTGTGCACACCTTGCAACAATTCTTATACAACTCAATTGTTCCTCCTGAACAATATGAATCTAAGTGTGTTTCCACCTACGCACACTTTCAAGCTACCCCTCCTAAACTTCTAAGTCAAAATAGACTCTGTCAACACACACACCTTAAGGACACTTATGCACTCTTTTCAAACACAAGTTTCACATTATCCCTTCTGAGGTTTTGAGTTGAAACTGACTATGTCAATGCACTCCTTGCGGACATTATGCACGCTTTGCATAATATCATAGAAGAGAAACAATTGAAACTTATCTAAAATCTCACAGATTCATACATTCAACCATGTAAATACATTCATTAACATAAGAATAAATAAATAACAGAGGTTTGCAAATAATCATAAAGCCTACCATTCATTCACATAGACACAGCAATGGAAACACCAAACATTTGGCACAATGCTTCTTTGTTTTATTCATTCAAATGAAAATATACATGGGTTCATATAATACTGATAATCTTCAACAACTTATACAATAATTATTAGCAACTACTACAATACTTCAACAATCTCAACTCTCAACAACCTCTTCTAGGCAACAATTCAATTATTTAAATAAAAGAGCTCATTGATCTTTTCCCTTCAATTACCTTACCACTATCCTATCGAATTAAAATATACCAACAACTAAGGCTTATTACAATAAATGTTCGAGACAGACAGATAAGAGAAAATGCTTCAAATATGTCCTGCAATCTAATACACTAAAGAAAATACATTCCCCAACGATCTCCTGCAATGGCTCTGCTCCTAAACATTAAAGATGTTCATCGATTACAATATTTGCAAAATATTTCATGATATATTCTTTTTGAAATTCAAAATTTGTTCAAAATGCGCACTGGGATGCTGAGTTTTCCTCCACTTGTGCTTTGTGGTTGATGCTCCTACATCAATTGGCCAGCCTCAACAACACTCACTGAGCTTCGAACATTCTTGGGCCTTTCCAATTTCTAATATAGGTTTGTGTTGGGATTATCCCATGTTACATAGGCCCTCAGCCAAGTAACCAGAGGTGGTGGTAAGAAGAAATTTGTGTGGGGCTGATCATAACAACTAGTGTTCGATGATTTGAATCAAAGTTTGTGCTCATCCCTAGTACTTTCACTACCGGACCTACAACAGTTGTTTGAGATCGAGACAAATGCTTCAAATTATAGTGAGACACTATCAAATATTGTTCGTAAGTACCCTACTTATGAAAAAGAAATGTACTCGATTGTGAAAGCTTGTCGATAGTGGAGACATTACATTCTTGGGAATGAGATAGCCATCTAAACTGATCATAAGCCATTGTAGTTCATGCAGACACAAGGAAAATTGCAGAATGACTGGCATCACTAGTGGTCCACGTACTTGTAGCAATTCCACCTCAACATCAAGTATAAATGTGAAACACCAACTACGTCGCTGATTACCTCAACAAACCACCAGTCATGGCACTCACCATGGTGCTAGACTCTTGAATCCATGAGAACTTTGGATGGCCCCAACTCTATGAGACAAACCCAGACTTTGCCACCACCTACCAAGTGTTGGGTGCAAACGTAGTTGTCACTAATTTCCATCCTCAAGATGGGTTGTTGTGTCATTTGGGCCATATCTACGTTCCATCAAGCGAGTGAGCAAAGTTGATCTGGGAATCCCACTATACTCTAGTGGTAGAACACTTCGGCATCGAAAAGATAGTTGCAATGCTGCAAAAAAAATTCTACTGGTTGAAACTTCAATAGGAGGTCAACAAGTATATCAGGTCCTGCACTACTTGCATGATTTAAAAACTGACCACTAAGAAACAGGGCTTGTACACCCCTCTTCCTACTCCTGAAAAGCCATGGGAACCCATATCAATGGACTACATGCCAAACCTCCTATCCAACAAGCGAGGCAATGAATCTGTTTTTGTGGTTGTGGATCACTTTTCTAAGATGGTGATTATGGGTTCCTACAAGAAGAGAATCACAATAGAGGTCACTGCCAATCTTTTCCTTCAATGATTCTAGGTACGTTTTAAAATCCCGCAAACCATTATCTAAAATCGGGACATTCAATTTCTCAGCACATTCTGGTCAAGCCTCTGGTAACTGTTGAACACCAAGTTCACCAAATCCACGACATTCCACCTCCAAATAGATAAAAAAACCTAGGTTGTAACTCTAATGATCCTGCATATCCTGCACATGTATAATTCCAAGCACCCTCGCACATGGGATTATAGTCTCCCCTATGTTCATCATAGCTACAATCGAGCCCTGCATATCTCAACTGGCCACAACCCCTTTCAGGTGGGGTTGGGATTCCAACCATTTTCTCCCATAGATGTTGTGCTACCCCTTGTGCTCACCTCAGACGAATCATCTCCTTCTCTAACTAAATTTGAAAAATCTACCTGGTTCATTGAGAAGATCCATCACATCTTCCAATAGGTTCAGGATACCCTACAGAAGTCCAATAATAAGTACAAGAATCACCATGGTCAACATCGGGTGCCACATAAGTTTCAAGTGGGCGACAAATTTTGGCTACACTTGGAGAAAGAGCACCTTACAGGATTCCATCGGAAGCTTTGTTCACTCCATTATGGGTCGTGCACCATCACCAAGGCTATGGATGATAATTCTTTCGAGCTCAACATTCCTCCTTTCCTTGGCCTGCACCTAATGTTCAACGTGGATATCCTTCGACCATATTTCCCACCATTATTGAACACCTTAGAGATAACAGAACAACTGATGCCAACAGATCTCAAAACTGACTGCATACAACATGCATCCAGTGATCAGATTGTGGAAAACAATATCAAGGGCACTCGCCAACAAAGGATCCATCTTTATCGAGTTGTCAAAGTAGGGAAGCTTATGCACCAAGGCAAGTGGCACACCTGGGGCTAAATTTAGCAGAAATATCCTCATCTGACGGGGGAAATCAATGAAATGGAGACCATTTCTTCCTAATGGGGGAGGATTTGTCCATAAGGATTTTGGTGGCCTCCCACCTATTCCAACTAGCTCATTTTGGCAGTTTTCCAGTTTGGCAATTTTTTCCCTAGTTTTCGCATCTTTGACTTGAAGGGCCATTTTGAGGCACTAAACAACACTGTTTAGGGATCTCCAAAACGAAATAGAAAAAAATTGTGTAGTCCTCATATATACCTTTCCAATGGGATATCGTGCACCTAAAATGAAGATCGTATGAAAACGTTACAACCCAAGGAAATTTATGTACTAACTTGCCCAAACGAGGTCGACATGACTTTTGGCGCTACATCTCCTAGGGTTAGATTTTTTGTATGTCTATGGTTTTTGACATTCCTGTTTATTGTAAAAATTCCTTGAGAGCCGCATTGTAATAATCTTCTTTTGAATGAGCATAGCTGCCACATCTCTTCTAATAGATAAGATGCCACCATTCTATCAAGTTTGTTTCCATTGCATTTTACAGTTTCAGCTTATTTCCTTATTGAATAGAAACCAATTTTAATGTATATTTTTTATTCTTTGTTAATCACATTTAAATAATAATATATATTCATTTCGTTCTGCAAATATATTCTGGATCAAGCAACATCCTCTCCACAACAACAAGCATCATAATGGTCCCAAACCCACTCAGACAACCTCTACTCCTAATGGTGACAAAGGAGAAAAATATAAAAATAACAAGACTAATAGACATTGCAACTTTTTGTGATAAAAAGGGTCATCTTGAATCCAAATATTTCAAGAATATGTTATATTTAGAAGCAACGATGAAGAATAACAACACCAATATTTACTCTAATTCTTCTTTTTCTTCTCATGGACATGCACTTTCTACTTCTGGTTTCTCCTTGAATACAACTTCTACTTCTTCTTTTGTTGAGTGGCTTATTGATTCTGGAGAATATTATCACATGTCTAAGGATAGAGACATATTTTCTTCTCTAAATGAATGTAACACCAAGAAAATATTTGTTGTTGATGATAGATCTCTTAGGTTTGAAGGATCTAAAACAGTTCAAGAAGAAAATGGTCATTTCAATGATGCATTATGTGTTCCAAGTCTTTCTTGTAACCTTTTATCAGTATATCAAATCACTCATTCAGGTGAAGGTAAAATCATAGAGTTTTAACCTTACCAAGCTGTAATCAAGGCTCTAAAATATCCTAAGCATGTTCTTGCAACTAGAATTGCTGATGACATTACCAGGTTTTACAAGTTTGACAACTTTGGGTCATCGTCTTTTTCATAATATTTTGTTTCTCATAGCGATGACTTGAGAAAACTTTGGCATGAGCGGTTTGGTCATATAATCTATCCCTAATTGTAGAACTATTTAATCAACAGACGATGACTAGTTTTCCTCATGTTTGATGCAGAGACGGTGTTTCTACCAGTTGTGTTCTCAGCAAACATTATCAGGACAATTTTGACAAAAGTGCCTCTTGGCATGCCTCGGGCCCTTTGCAACTTGTTCACAGTGATTTGTGTGGTCTACTTTTTTCTCCTTTTTTTGGGTGCAAGTATTTCTTAAATTTAATTGATGAATTTTCCAGACGTACTTGAGTTTACTTCTTAAAACTTAAGAGTGATGTTTTTGACAAGTTTTTGGCCTACAAGACCCTTCTAGAAAACAATATGGACATCAAATTCAAAGGTTGAGAACATATAATGGATGAGAATATGTGAACAATAATTTTACAAGTTACTACACTACATAGGTCATCCAAATGAAACACACTATTCCATATACACCACAAAAAAATGGTGTTGATGAGAGAAAGAACTCGACATTAAAATAGATGGCTAATTGTATGATCCAATCTAAGGGATTAAGTCTAAAGTATTCGGCGAAAGCCATCAACTGTGAAAATTACATAGTAAATCACACTCCCACAAAGGATCTTAAAAATATAACACAAGAAGAAGCTTGGACTAAAATTAAACCAGATTAAAGTCACTTCCATGTATTTGGCAGTATAACATGGGCTCACATTCCTAATGAGAAAAGGAAATCATTGTAGCCTAAAAGTGAGAAGTCTATATTTGTTCGTTATATTGAAGATGTCAAAGGTTATAGACTTCTTCAACCACATTTTAATAAAATTATTATTAGAAGAGATTTTAAATTTGATGAAAGTATATTTTCTTGTGAGCCTAATTTGGCATTTGTGCCTTATTTTTCCTCTGATCCTAATACGATGCTTATGCCTTCTTCGAAATTTGTGTCTTATTCCATTTTGGTTTCTTTTTCAGATGATTAAAGTGAGGATTAAAATAAACCCGTGCCTACTCACCTTCATCTAGATGAGTCTTTTGAACCATCACCATCACCAGCTCTAGTTCCAACACTTCCTAGATGGGTCTGTTCAACACGTGAAGCAACTGGTGATTTTGTCGATGATCTTTCAGATAAACGTCAGACACGTTCAAGTTTTAGAGATTCATGATCCAGAGACATTTGCAGAAACTTCAGGTCATCCAAATTGGGATACAATAATGAATGAAGAGTATTGTTCTTTAATGGAAAACGATACTTCTGATATTGTACCTCTTCTAAACGGAAGAAATCTTGTCAGATGTAAATGGTTCTACATAACTAAGTATGCATCAGATGGAAGTGTTTAAATACATAAGGCTCGGTTAGTTTCCAAAGGATTTTCCCAAGTTGAAGGAATTGAGTATAATGAAACATTTTCCCCTGTAGCCAAAATGAACTCGATCTCCCTTGTTCTTTCCCTTGATGCCTCCCATAAATGAGAGGTCCATCAGATGGATGTTAAATCCACCTTCTTTCATGGATATTTGCAAGAATAAATCTACATTTAATAACCTCCTAACTATGTCGAGAATGACTCTAGGCTTGTTTTTTGGCTTAAGAAATCTCTTTATGGTCTTACGCAAGCTCCCAGAGCTTGGTATGCCAAAATGGACAACTTTCTTATTACCATTGGATTCTCTAGATGTCATTTTGATCCTAATGTCTATACCAAGAAAGTAGGATGCCATCTCATAATCCTTGTCCTTTATGTTGATGACCTTATCCTTACTGGTAGTGACTCAAAGATTTTAAACCATGTGAAAACCATCCTTAAGAAGAAATTTGGATTGACATACTTAGGATTTTTTCACTATTTTCTTTGCCTCCAAGTTTTGCAAACTAATGAGGGAATTTTTCTTTCCCAATCTAAGTATGCTTGTGACCTTCTTTATCGATTTTACATGGATGATTGTAGACAAACCCTTTCTCCCTTCCCGTATAGAGTTAATCTTGTTGGAACATCTACTTATCTCGAAGTTGATGCCACCTTATACTGTCAATTATTTGGTATCCTCTTACACTTGACTCATACTCGTCCTGATCTTTCCTTTGTTGTTGGTCTTGTTTCCCAATATATGCAAACACCCCATGAAATCCATTGGAAAGAAACTAAAAGGATACCTCATTATGTCCATGGTACAATTATGTTTAGGATACATTAAAGTTCAGGCGAGACTCCTTTATTGATTGGTTTCACTGATTTAGATTGGGACGACGACCCTAATGATTGGAAGTCTACTGCAGGTTATTTTTTCAGCCTTGGTTCAGGATCTGTCACTTGTTCCTATAAGAAACAACGGATTATTTCACTTTCTTCAGTATAAGTAGAGCACCGAGCAACGATAAATGTAAGTCAGGATCCTTATGGCTTTGACAAATTCTTTCATAGTTTGGATTCCAGCAGCAACATTTGAGCAACCATTGGTGCAAAAATCAGAGTGTCATCAATCTCTCCAAAGACCCATTTCAACATCAACACGAAAAACACATCGAGCTACACATGCACTTCATTATAAATATCATTCATGATCAAGTTATTAAATTGCTCTTCTTCCCTACAGAAGATCAAGTTGCAGACATTTTCCCAAATTCTCTTACAGAAGCAAAGTTTTCCAAAATTTGATCTATGTTAGGAATTCAGGAATTTGTCATCAAGGGGGGATAGGCTCTACTACCTCCTTCCTTCTCCTATTGTGTCATTATTGTAAATCCTTCAATCCTATCCCAAGTTGATCTTAAGGGGGGATGTTAGAATATTTAGACAATTAAGATTTAGGTAATATCTACTTCGTCTAATGTGTTGTTAGGTAAAAGTGTGTTTCTAAGTGTGTTTCTTGATTATGCATTAGTATGCATTTATATTTAGGAAATCTGATGGTAATGATATATTCCCGACATAGAGTAATTTGGCAGTTCATATTGTCCTCGATATTAATGATCATTGATATGTGGCTTGACACTCGATTGGTATGTGATCTCTATTTAAATAGAATGGAGGGTCATTTGTCTATGATCAATTTTGAGAAACTCTCTTGTAAAATCTCTCTATAATCTTTTTCTTTTTCATTAATAAACTGCTCCAAGTGGCCACGTTGGCTGGGCCCGTGAATGTTTCCCCATAGGGGTTTCACCACGTCAAAACATCAGTGTGTTGATATTTGATATGTTTTTGTGAGTGGTTAGTAAATGTGTTCGTCCTTTGTTGGAATATCTGTGTTTTCGAACATGGTATCAGAGCCTGTTTGAATACCTGCTCCTGTTATAGATCGCGATCATGAAGCTGAGTTGTCTCATATACATTTTCTACCATTTCCATACATTTATGTGATGATAGGACTATTCCATTACGTCCAAAGCACATGTTTCATTTAGGAACACGTTTCATTTCACTCGAAAAGGTTTCCGTTTGCCCAAGGTACAACCATTTCAGCTAGATCCCGAGGTATAAAGCCTGAATACACCATTTATAATTTTTTTGCAGAGTATTATTTTGGTTTTATTTCAATTTTATATTGTTTGTTTCCTATTTTCTACTCTTTTATATATGTGTATGGTCTTTTCCCCGCTCCATGCATGATCTCTAGAAATTAGAAACAAATAGGAAAGGTTTCATTTTCCAAGTAAGCTAACCGATATCTAACACTTGTTATCGAGAAAATAATTTTTTTTCTCGTGTGCAAATGGTTTTTTTAGCATTCTCTCTAAGGTTGTCTTCAACAAAAACAACAAAAACACCCACAATCCTCTTGCTAAACAATACAATATGTTTTTCTATCACATTTGGTTAAAAGTTTCCTTATTAAGTAAGAGGCCTTGAGTTCAAGTCTCTCTTTTTGTTACTTTTTTTTTCAAAAGGTCATGCTCCATTGTAAAATTTATTTCACTTCAAGTATAAAAGTGAATCAATATAAGTATCTTTAATATTTTAGAGTTCTGTGATGTTTCTCCCCTTGAAGTTTATGATATTGTTTTCAGCCAACTTTATTTACGAAAACGTCATGTTGTATATGACTCTAGGCCTAGCAATGTTATTATTACTTTGAACATCAAATTGTAGAGGATACTTGAGGTAGTCCCACATAGTGCTATTTCCTTGATCTCTTCTAGGCAATGCAGGAAGGTCATTTCTCAGACTGAGAAGTTTGTCTTCTTCGTTATTCTCTCTGAGAATGAGCGAAAGGTTGCATCCACATCCATGGCCTCCGCGACTGACCTATCCACATAGTAGAAGCAAGTGTATAAGGTTGTGGAAGACTAAAAGGACATATTCTCATCACATACTGGAGTACCTATGCACTGTCAGGTCAAGCATCCCATTGATTTGACCCCCAACACACCGCTACCAAATGGTCCAGTCTATCATCGTTATCTTCTAGAAACTGAGGAGATCAAGTGTCAGATCCAAGAAATTATCCATAATGGTCACATACCACCTAGCTCATCACCTTCTAGAAGCCCAATCATGTTGGTGCAGAATAATACAGGACCTGACAACTCTGCATTAATTATCAGGCCATAAACAAAATCACAGCTAGGAACTGGTACCCAATTCCCCAAATCAACAATATCCTTCATCAGATCAAGGGGTGGAAATACTTTAATAAGATTGATTTGAATTCTAGCTACCATCAAGTCCTAACAGAATATATAGATGTATGGAAAACTACCTTCAAGTCAAAAAAATGTATTTTTGATTGATTGGTCATGCCCTTTTGTTTGATGAATGCCGCAACAAATTTCATGAGGTTGATGGAAGATATCCTCTGGAATTTCACTAATTATTTTGTGGTGGTGTATATAGATGCCATCCTTATCTATAGAAATACTTGGGCAGAATACTCGTAGCATATTCAATAGGTTTTGCACACTCTACGAAAAGACAAGTTATATTCCAACTTGGAAAAATGCTCCTTCAGCATGGGCAGGGTCCAGTACCTAGTATACAATGTTTTTGTGCATGGTGTGCATGTTGATCTAGCCAAGATCCAAGTAATCCATGACTAGCTATCCCCAACCACTCTCACTGAGATTTGGAGCTTCTTAGGCCTTGCCAATTTCTATCGCATGTTTGTGTTGGGATTCTCCCATATTGCATGGGCCCTCAATCAAATAACCAGAGGTGGTGGTAAGGAAAAATTATGTGGGTTCTGTCCCAAAAGAAAGCGCTTGATGATATGAAGGAGAAATTGTGTTCAACATTAGTGCTCTCATTACTTGACCCAAAACAACCATTTTAGATCAATATAGATGCTTCAGACTATGTTGTGGTCATAGTCCTCACTCAACACGACCACCCTATGGCCTATCACAGTGAGACACTATCATATGTCATCCGTAAGTACCTTACTTATGACAAATAAATCTACTCCATTGTATCATACAACCTCCAGTGGAGGCATTACATTCTTAGGAAGGAGACTATTAGGGTCCTAACCAGCACATAGGTAGAACAATATATTCATATGTAATAAAGGTCAATATTAATAAGGCCTTTCAATAAAATAGAATAAGGCAGATGTAGGAAGACCTAATAGAAGCTTCTGCTTCTAGAAGGATCTTCCTCTAGATGCTTCTTTTTAGTATAAATAGGAGTCGAGGGTCTGAGAACCCTAATTTTGGATATTATTGTAATAGAGCTCTGCTCAACAAGAGGTTGGCCCCTCAAAGAGGCCTGTGAACATTGTTTTCAGATTCAAAGTGTTATTTTTGTTGTTATTCTTATATCATTTTAGTGTTATTGTGGTGAATGTTCTGGTTATATTGTTGTTATTTTGCCATTACTATCATTTTATTTAAGTTCTGCATAGATCTTATATCTGGTATATTACAAGTGGTATCAGAGAACTTTCCTCGAAAGAAAGTGTGGGTTAAATGTTTTTTTAGGGTAGAGACATATTCCGACATCTTTAAGACACAAAGATCTGTCATTATGTGCATAAACCAACGCTTGAGGGATTCATACATGTAGGAAATACAAGTGGTACTTAAGCGCACATCTGTTGGCCACCCTTGTAA
>SNQJ01S0010998.1:332694-343973 GCA_010110895.2 Picea sitchensis
GGGGGCCAGGATATCCACATGGTATCCTGGAGCTAGGAAGTTGTCCTAGTTGGCAGGGTGGAAACACGGTTTGGGTAGAGTTGGTCCGTGGCTTCAAGTTGGGCAAGGAAGCAACAGGAAGGTCAATAAGACAAGTGGAGGGTTAGTATTAGACCAAGGTATTTTAATTTACGTATTTGTTTTATTCTGTTATGAAATTATTATTCGTTGATAAATTTAACATGCGTATGTGCTGAATTAAAAGAAATTATTGAGTTTTCTGCATTCAAGTAGAAGTTATTGTTTCAGTTTATGGAATAAATTGATGTTTAAATTAATACGGTTATTACACATGGTATCAGAGCCCTGGTTCAAAATTTGGAGCCAAGGGCCTACCCACCTACTTAGAATCAACCCAGAAATAAACCAAAAAAAAAAAACCTTAGAAACCGTTGTAAGTTTGAAGGAGGCCTGTTCACCTTCAGACCTGTAAGAAACCTACCTTGTAAAAGCTTCAAACCTATGAGAAGCCTCACCTGTACAGAGAGATATCTGTACAAAGTGATATTTTTATATAATGAACAGCTAAAAAAAAAATTAAGAATAGAGTAATATATATATATATATATATATATATATATATATATACACACACACAAATATTATACTTGTGAATATAGGAATGTACCCAGAATGGCAACAGTTGCTCTCATAGCGCTGATGGGACTAACTGGTGTCTGAAAGATAATGATAGATGAAACAATAATGGAAATCCTTTTCATTGTGTTGCCTATGCTGAATGTTAATGGACCTACNGAAAAACCTGGATATACCATCTTGCTCATGTGGATCAAGTTCTCCATCTACTCTCTCACCACCGAATTTTCCTGAAATAATCTAAATGTGATTTTGGCACCTCAGAAGTAGAATATTGAGGTCATCTGGTCGACAAAGATGGTGTCAGGGTGGATCCTAAAAAGATTGAAGCTATGCAATACTGGGCTCACCCAAAGACTCTTAAGATATTACGTGGATTTCTAGGCTTAACAGGGTATTATCTCAAGTTTGTTAAGAATTATGGGAAGATTGCAACACCTCTCACTGCTCCTCAAAAAGAACTCTTTCACTTGGAATCCAACCGCTGCTCAAGATTTTCAGACCTTGAAGATGGCCATGTGAACCACTACAATCCTCACCCTTCCCGATTTCACAAAGACCTTTTTGTTGGAATGTGATGCCTCAGGGGAAGGAATTGGTGTTGTCCTTATGCAAGAGGGTCTACCTTTGGCCTTTACCAGTAAGAAACTATCTGAAAGAAATCTAGGCAAATCCATGTATGAAAAGGGAATGTTGGCTATTCTGCATGTCATGGATCTGTGACATCCTTATCTATTGGGGAAATGTTTCCAAATTTAGATAGACCATCAAAGCCTCAAGTATTTTCTGGAACAATGCATTTCCTCCCCAGAACAACAAAAATGGGTGACTAAACTCTTTGTATATAATTATGAGATCATTTATAAGAAAGGCAAAGACAATGTGGTTGCGGATGCACTTTCTTGAAAATACGAAGACGAAGAATCTCTTTTTTCTCTTTCATTCATTGTACCAGATTGGCTCCAAGCTGTTTGCCAGGAATGGCTACAAGATCCCAAAAGTTCATAGTTGATCCACCAATTGCAGTCCAAGGCTCCAATTTCCCTAGGGTACTCTTAGATCCATGAGGGACTTCGATACAAAGGCCATTTGTATTTAATTAAACAATCAAATCTTAAATCCACGGTACTTTCTGAGCTTCATACTACACCCACAACAGGGCACTCCGAGTTCACCAAAACCTATGACAAGGTCAAACGTTCCTTTTTCTGGGATGGTATGAAACATGAAATTCATAATTTTGTAGCTGAATGTGATGTGTGTCAATGCAACAAGGGATAAACAATAAAATCGTCGGGCACACTACAACCGCTCCCAATTCCACCTGCTATTTGGAAGGATATCTCTATGGATTTTATTACCGGCTTACCCAAATCGGGAAATAAATCCATCATCATGGTGGTTGTTGATCACCTTTCCAGGTATGTTCATTTATGTGCCCTTCAACACCCGTTTACAGCATCAACGGTGGCTCAAATCTTCATGGATCAGGTCTTCAAGATTCATGGCATGCCACACTCTATTGTTTCTGATCGCAACCCAACTTTCAAAAGCAATTTTTGGCAAGAACTATTCAAGATACAAGGCACCGAATTTCATCTCAGCACAACTTATCATCCCGGATTGATGGCCAAACAGAAGTTTTGAACAAGTGTTTGGAAACATATTTCAGGTGTTTTTCCTCGGAAAAGAAAAATCAGTGGGCTCAATGGCTACCCCTAGCTGAATGGTGGTACAACACTTCATACCATACAGCTACATGCATGACTCCTTTTGAAGAGATATATGGATAGAAGCCACCTTCAATTCTCTCATACTTACTAGGTGCCTCGAAGGTCCAGGCGGTTGACCTAACACTTACAACTCAAGAGGCTATTCTTCGTACTCTCAAAGAGAATTTGGTCATGGCACATAATCGCATGAAGCAACAAGGAGATCAACGTCTCTCTGAACGTCAATTTGCAGAAGGGGATCAGGTGTTTCTTCGACTACAACCTTACAAACAAACTTCCCTAAAGGCCGAGCATTTTCAGAAGCTAGCACCCAAATTTTATGGTCCTTATACCATACTCAAGCATGTGGGACAAGTCCCCTATCAGTTATCTTTGCCCAACAATTCGAAGCTACATCCTGTTTTTCATGTTTCATGCTTAAAGAAGGTGTTTGGAGATAAGTGCCAAATTCAAACCAACCTTCGAGAGTTAGATGAAGAAGGATCCATTTGGCTACAACCAGAATCATTTTTGTACCAGCGTGAGCATCGCCTACATCAAATAACAATCAAGGAAGTGCTAGTACAGTGGAAAGATACAACTCCAGGAGATGCCACTTGGGAACGAGATACCATTCTGTAGAAATTTCCTCATCTCAAGCCTTGAGGACAAGGCTATTTTTAAGGGGGCAGACATGTTAGGGTCCTAACCCACACATAGGTAGAAAAATATATTCAGATGTAATAAAGGTCAATATTAATAAGGCTTTTCATTAAAATAGAATAAGGCGGATGTAAGAAGACCTAATAGAAGCTTCTGCTTCTAGAAGGATCTTCCTCTAGATGCTTGTTTTTAGTATAAATAGGAGTCGAGGGTATGAGAACCCTAGTTTTGGATATTATTGTAATAGATCTTTTCTCAATAGGAGGTTTCCCCCTCGAAGAGGCCTGTGAACATTTCTTTCAGATTCAAAGTGTTATTTCTATTATTATTCTTATATCATTTCAGTGTTATTGTGGTGAATGTTCTGGTTATATTGTTGTTATTCTGCCATTACTAGCATTTTATTTCAGTTCTGCATACATTTTATATCTCGTATATTACAGAGACATTCATCCACATTGATCATAAGATGTTGCAGTTCATGTAGTCACAAGGAAAATTGCAGAATGAACACCATCAGAAGTGGTCCACATATTTTCAACAGTTCCATTTCAACATCAAGTATGAAATAGGAAGTACTAATTGAGTCCATGATTGCCTCAACAACCCCATTCGTGACACTCACCATAGTAATAGAATCTTGTGGCCATGAAACCTCTGGGTGGCCCCACATCTATGAGACTAATCCTGACTTTTCCAACACTTACAAAATGTTGGGTGCCAACACAACTGTCAATAATTTCCATATTCAAGACGTGATGTTGTTTCATATGAGCCATCTCTGCATTCCATCAAGAGAGAGAGTGAAGATGATTTTGGAATCCCACTATAGTTGGGTGGAAGGACACTTTGGCATGGAAAAAGTAGTGGCAGTGCTACAGTGACATTTATACTAATCGAAACTTTGATAGTATGTTAGTAAGTAGATACAGTCTTGCGCTTCCTGTGATATTGCCAAACCGGACATTAAGGAGCAAGGCCTATACACTCCTCTTCCTACTCCTAACAGGCCTTGTGAATCAATATCAATGGACTACATGTCGGGCCTCTGTTCCATCAGGTGGGGAAATGACTATGTTTTTTTGGTTGTTGATCATTTTTCCAAGATGGCAGTTTTGGCCACCTGCAAGAAGAGTATCACGGTGGAGGAAACTGCCACTATTTTATTTGAATGAGTGTGGGTACAATTTGGGTTCCCACAAACCATTATCTGAGATCGGGACAACTGGTTCCTCATCAAATTCGTGTCGAGCCTCTGGTCACTGTTAGACACCAAGATCACCAAGTCCACTGCCTTCCACCCCTAGATATATTTCCAAACCGAGGTCATCAACTGGATGATCATGCACATCCTACACATGTACAATTCTAGGCACCCTCACACTTGGGATTAGATTCTTCTCTATGTTCATCACAACTACAACAAATACATACATATCTCAACCGACCACAACTCCTTTCAGGTGCGGTTGGGATTTCAACCATTGGGTCCGATGGATGTTGCACTACCCCTTACGGCCACCCATGAATACTTGTTGCATGCTCCAACTACAACTGACAAATCCACCCAATTCATTTACCGTATCCAACACATCCGCCAATAGTTTCAGGATATTTTACAGAAGTCCATTGTCGAATACAAGTAGGGACATGATCAACATCGGGTGCCACACTAGTTTAGGGTGGGAGACAATTTTTTGTTGCACTAGCAGAAAGAATGCCTTACATGGACTCATTGGAAGCTTCTCCCACTACGTTATGGGTCAAAACTGCATAAATACTTTGTGTCATTCACCAACGTAATTATGGGGAAATACTGCATATTTACAACAAATGTTTGGATAATGACTTATCTATTAAATATGGACACAAATGTCAATAAGTAAACACATTTGTTTTTATAGATGAACGCTAATGTCATTTAGAAGATGATAACAATGGTAATTACTTCAAATCGCCAACAAGTTGGAAATTTGATCATTCATATGAAAGAGATAGAAATATAAAAATTGTTTTTTTCTCTTTTTTTTAATCATTTTGGGCATCTTCCAATGATGAACCAGTGGTTGAAGCTATTCAAAATCACTATCCATGAGAATGAGTAAAATTTATAATTAAGTATTTTTATACACTAAATAATATATATCGAGGGTTTAATACTACGATGTCAATATAACTTTATTTCAATATGTTTAATATAAGAATGATCATTATAAGTGTATTTGTTTTAGAAATAAGTTACTAAAAATAAATTATGAATATTATCCAAATGATGATGTTGGTAATTTGAATATTATCTAAATGTTGATGTTGCTAATATGAATATTATCTAAATGACAAAAACAAGATATGGTATTGGTACCAAATTTACTTAATAATTTTGCAGCGTGCAAATTATTATATTAATTAACATGTTTAATATATTTTTTTAGAGATACAATAGATTTATTAAATAAATGATTGAATACATTTGATATGAGTGCAATATTGTTACAAAAAATTCATAAAATATTGTTACAAGGAAAGTCAAGGAAAATATATCTAAAGTGTGATATCCTCAAATAATTAAAAATTAAATTCCAAGTTGAATGTAGAAATAAATTTCCATTTAAGAAAATCCAAATTTAGAAATAAATTTCCATTTATGGAAACTCAGAAAGTAGAATTTTGGATTTTGTAATTATTATTTTATGAATGTTGGACAAAGGTTTGACTTTCCAAATTGTCCTCTTTTGATGGACACATGCATGAGACAAAATTTTTAATAAATTAAATTATAGAAAACAAATGGAACAACTAGGTTAAAAATAGTTCACTATGACACCATGAGTGGGGAACATGTTTGATTTAACTCATAGCTGATTTTTACAAGTGGTAGAAATTTATTTTTATCACTAGCATCCCCTAAAAATCAAGGATTTGTAAATATGCGAATTTCCCCAATGAGGGAAAGGAATGGAAAGAGCTAGGCACAAGATAAATACAACATATGTGGGAGGTAGGACGTTGCTTAGTATGTTGGTATTGAGATTTTTTTTTATTTTTCGAGCACATCTAGTGTGAGGAAAAGATTTTTTTGAGTTGTTGAAGGTGACAATGGCTAAAGAGTGTGATTTGGTTTTCCCTTATGGAGTCATGGTCAGGATAGGGGTGATTGGGACAAGTGATGATGGATGTTTTGTTTCTACAGTTGGGTGAAACGTGGTTGTTCCATTTGTTTCCCAACATCGGTATTCAAATATGTATCTCATCTATGTACTCAAATTATTGATATTATATCGTTGATGTTATATTATTGATGTTGTATAGTTGATGCCATGTTTTATATTATGCTACTTATAAGAATAATCTATTTAAGTGGACTATATAGCCATATTAGTTTTGTGGCTTGCCACTGTATAAAATACCTGTAGTGGTGTTGTATTAAGGTTTAGTATATATATATATATATATATATATTGTGTATATGTGTTTATTGGCCATGACAGATCTAGTTTCTTGATTGTTTTTCATTCCTGTATATAATCAAATACTTCAGAAAGAAAAACATAAACAAGTTGTATTGAATTTTATGCTATTAGGTCAAGTATAAAGAATAAAAGTCCCAAATAAATTATTTTATCTATTATCATAGTAAAAATATATGATATAGTAGATCACAAAGTGGTTTAACAAAAATACACTTATTACAGTCAATAGGTCGCTGACCAAAATGTCACATTTTGGGTTTCCATAGACCTAAGAACCCCATAGCTAGTCTATACAGAGTTTTTTAAAAAAACTACATAAAATTGTTTGTGACAGAATGAGTGCACGCATGGACTGGTGGAAGGAAATGGAACCCAAATACATTTTGTGTACAAGCCACTTCCTTCACCAAGCACATTGGCATTTCTCCCAACCTGCAAAAGAGTCATACAATGGTATTAGTAGCTTACTAATGTCCAAACCAGCTAAATAATGAGCTAAATAAATTGAGCCAATGCTTAACATATCTTAGTTTTCCAATTGAATATCAGATCTTCTTTGTTTCCCTACGAAGATGTTGATTAACAACTCAGTATGATTTCCCTCGCAATAAAAAGGGACCCATCATCAATTTATATCCATGGAAAATTTATTCACTTAAGAAAGTAAAACGAATAAATTTTCAATCAAGTTTTGTGGCCTTGTTATCCCTGTACATGTCCTTTGTTTATAAAATAAAGAGAACAGATTTATATAAAGAAGGTACAAAAATACAGAAGAACTTATATTGTTGTCCATGTAGATGTCCTTTGTTTATAAAATAAAGAGAAAATATTTATATAAAGAAGGTACCGAACTAAAGAAGAACTTATATTGTTATCCTTGTACATGTCCTTTGTTTATAAAATAAAGAGAACATATTTATATAAAGAAGGTACAAAACTGTAGAAGACCATATATTGTTAACCAAGAAGGAGCGATATAAAACCCTTCCCTACAAAGACTAAAATGATACAGTACGTTCATCAAAATAGTCCTTTTTTTTCAAAGAAAGTCATCAAACGAATTACTGAGGAGTAATTACCAAAATTATGTACATAAGATGAAGGGAACAGAAAGAAATTATGTTGATGAAGTAACACATAATCACAAATTTTTTCCATAGTACCCAGGTGAATTTTCGACAAGGATAATAATCACAATAAAGAAATCGTCAAATCAAGAATTATTTATAGAGACACACGAACACGATCTGGGTGTATACAATTGCAGTAAGGACCTAATTCATATGTCCAAGTTCAAAGGTGTGAAAAACCCTCTCTTGTATTTCCTCATACATTCGACATATAATATGTCAATGAATATAAACATAGAGCACAACTTGTAATAATCGAGAAGACCATTTTTAGTACAGAGCGGTCAAATGCAAGCAATTCCTCTATTTTGCAGATGAATTTTAAGTTTAAACGGACAAGTTAGTTAGTAAAGGCTGCTACCAAGAGGGAAGTAGGGCTTTAACATAGATAGAGCACGATCCTTCTTGGGTAGATAATTTTTAATAACTCGTAATTACATATGAATAAACATTATTGCTATCTATTTAAGCGATTAAAGCTTCTAACATCTCCACATGAACTTAGAGAGTCCAATAAAATTATACGACAAGATGTCGTCCAGTATGTAAAAAAATTTCGAAGTTTTCGGCCAAGTACGAGAGCAGTAAGAAATAACACCATAACTAATTTAGGCAATGTCTGCATTTAGGGCCTGTGTTACTAAGTATCAAGGAAGACGTTTGGTCTCATAGAACTCTCCAAAAAAAGGCCACAGGCTTAACGGCCTCGATACAAATAAAAGAAAAACCAAGTATGAGAAAGTTTGCAGAGAATTTTTATTACAATCACAGTGATCCAAACCATGTTTGACTAAGAAGGAACCCAAAGAGTTACGGGTTTAAATATTGATGGCCAACAGAGAAGAAAACCCAATAACCCTATCAACCTGAATTTAAAGGAGTTAACCTACCATGCAAGTAACACCCTATTATAGTGAAATCTGGAGTGAAATGTTATGGAAGTGCATTGTCATGTGATATCCGCCCTCAAAGTCAAAGGAAGAGAATAAATCATGTGACATAAACCACAAAGAGAGTAGCTGGAACTCGACAGAATACCCTTTTGCCCCGATATTATATTCGCTCAAGGAAATACATTGCACTAGACATAGCATATTTTGCACAAAGATTCGATTGTAGAGAGAACACATAACTTCAAGGAACTATTACTAATTAAGTTATAGAGAAAGACCAGCTACTTACTATGCCTGTGGAGATACCTTTCAAATTTCCTTTTCTACCATCCTCCACAAAGCCGAACACTATCATCGGTAGCAGATAGTAAACCAAGGAAGTAAAAAAATGCAAAGGGACCCAAGTGAAAAATACGAGGGGTGTAATGGAAACTTGAGCCCCTTTGTAGTGGATAAGAACAATGGGTATGCCACCCATACCTTTCCATGTGAAACCAACTGAAGTGGCAAGCCCACAATAGTCGGTCCCCTGTAGTGTTAAGACTGAAGAATATTGGTAGGTCTAGTGCCATTAATGGACCTATCGAGAGGCAAATTCCTACAAATATATTGGCCTAGGTTCAGACCCAACCCAACACCCACCTCAAATACATTCCCGGTCGAAGTAAATGTTGTGTGGAATATGTTTAATCAAGAATCAAGGTTTAGTGTTAACTTATGCGTAGAGATTTTACTATGAGAGAGTGTGTACATCATATAGCATAAATTATAGATCGTTACACTATATAAAAGTGTTTTTTTTTTGATATGGTAATTTACCCCTAGCATGATTCTAGACTTTATGTACCCCAACCCGCTAGAGTTATAACCTTGTTGCCTTAGACTCCTTCATTTTCTTGTTTTCTTTTATAATATAGTGTTGACACTAATCAATTATGGATAGCATGGGCATGTGTTATGGATGATTATAGTCATAGTTACTATTTTAATAATGCAATCACATGTATGAATATAATTGTAGTAGCATGGGTGTGAATTAGTTTATGAACTAATATAATGATGAACCCTATGATGTAACTCAATGGATAATAAGAGCAAGTGTTTGTTGGAATTTAACTCTCCTACAGACCTTTAGGATGTATAGTTTTGTAGAGTAAAAATCATATGCGCACAAACAATGAAAAAATGTATAAGGGAATATTTTCATGTGTCACGAATAGTTTTGTTAGACTTTAGTTTCCTGAGAATTTTTTTTTTTTTTTAGTGGAATTTTGGGTACACTACATATGGTATTGAAGTTGTAGGTTACAATGCTTGGAACTTAGGGCAACACCAGAAGTGTATTTTGGTTTTTGAAGGAAAAAAATAACGAACATATTTACTGTTTCAGACAAAACATTGTGCCTATTGTTAAAATATCAGCGTAGAATGAGGAAGGAGACAGACCTAAGGGGAATGAAAACCAGGAACTTTCTAGAGACCCAAAACATAACAATGAAGGAAGTTCAGCCACCCAAGTCTTGGAAACGATGAGGAACCTTATCGTGGAATTAAAAGTATTTAAAGAGGATAATGAGAAGTTGAAGAAAGCACAGGAAGACAAAATGGAGATAAATGAAATGTTTCTACACAGTATATTAACAAAGAAGAGTCCAAAAGACAATGAAAGAGAACAAGAGGTTGACAAAAATTCCTCTAAGAACTCTAGTTATGAAAAATAAAAAGAGGACAGTTCTTCTGACGACACACACGTGAAAAAAAACAAAGAATCTATAGGAAGGAAAATAAAACAAGTGAAAGAAACCCTCCACCTTCGATGGAGAATCTATGACTAGAGATGAAGTTGAAGCATGGCGATTAGACATTAAGAAATACTTTCAGATTTATAATTACTCTAGTAATATGAAAGTTAGAATGGCCATTTACAATTTAAAGGGAAAAGTGAGTATCTCGTGGAAAGAACTGAAATTAGAAAAGGGATTGAAAGAAAAATGAATGGAATGGTCATAATTCAAAAAGTATTTCAAGAATTAGTACTTATTAGAAAGTTATTATGAAAGAAAAACTAAGGAATTTTACGAACTGCAACTACGACAAATGGCTATGGACAATCTAATAAATAGATTCCTATAGTTGTTGAGGTTTGTACTGTACATCAAAGAAGATAAGGTAAAGATACAAAGATTCTTTAGCTTTCTACCACAGTCTTGAATTTGAAAGGTTATTAAGATACAAGGGTTCTGTAAAGAACCTCCTCGTTACGACAACAACTCTGATAACATGTGCAATTTTATTTTATTTTGTTTCTTTTTTAAAAAGTGTGTGCGCTCGTGTAGAAGGGAAACAAACACATTTGACTCTACGTCGCCACCCGACGACTAAAAAGACACAATCATGATGATCACAACAAGAAGACATAAGGCGCACAACTGCAAGCATTAAACGACCACAGACATAAGGAAGAATCCATAACAGTAGATTTTACTATTTCTGCACAGGAAAGCAGGGCGTTTAATCTTAGTCCTCTGCTCTGGAGAGAGAGAGAAGGTCAGATAGGCTCCTGGCCGACTGCTCAGGCAGAAACAGGAACCCGACGACGAACAAGAGTCAAGCAAGACGAACACCGCAAGATGACATACGACATACCACAATAACAACATGCGTTTAATGACGATCAGACGACAACAAGTAAGACTGACTACCCACCCATCCTACCCTGCAATGGTTAGGACCTCCAAGACACATAAGAAATGCTCAAGCCCAGGTTCCCAT
>SNQJ01S0010998.1:366731-416241 GCA_010110895.2 Picea sitchensis
ATTATCACCAAAGTACTATGGCCCTTATAAGGTGTTGCAAAAGATTGGTACTATGGCATACAAATTGGAGTTGCCTGCATCTTCACGAGTACACCTAGTTTTCCATGTTTCATGCTTAAATAAGGTTATAGGCAAGAAGATCTCAATTCAAACTATATTTCGAGAACTTGACGAGGAAGGAAAAATCATATTGGAGCCTGAAGCCATCACTAACACAAGAGTTCACCAGCTGAGGAATATATCCATTTTAGAGTATCTCATTAAATGGAGGAAACTACCAACTGAAGATTCCACTTGGGAAGATGAGTCTTTTATACAGAAGCACACAGAGTTACTCAAGCATTGCAGACAACACTTGTCTCAATAGGAGGGGTATGTTAAGACCTAATATTGGCTCATTACCCCTTAATTGGGGCACATTACATTAGTAATGTTATTTTATTTCTGTCATCTTTATTCCATTAGTTGTAATTATACCTCCTCATGTCCTATATATACCAAGGAGACATTTTCATTTATAATCATCTTGGAATTGTACATTTATGTGGGAATAAGGAGGTTCCCCCTCGAAGAGGCTTATTATCTAAATTTCTTTCTTTTTCAAGGGGTTGAGTACTTATTATGAGATTTTTCTATGCTATATTGATATTTGGTTCTTAACAGAGACATTGATGGAGAGGTGTGGAAAAAACCCTTCAACAACTTACTAGCACTCCAATCATGGCTTGAACTATAGGTTAACGATTACCTAGTTCGAGAGATCCACGATGTCATGAGGGAAGACTATGGAAGTCACTCATGATGATTCTAAGGGGAATGCAATAAGGCAGGGTCCTTATTCCTTAGAGGCCCTTAGTCTCTAATAAGATCACCTAATGGAGTATTGACTTCAAGGGTTTAATGTCTACCAAATTCAGTCAAAAGGTGAGTGGCACCCTTGGAGCACGTAGTGCATCTTGAAGAATACGTCACACAAATAAAAACAGAATGCAAATGAGTGACATCCTTGGCACATGTAGTGCATCTTGAAGGGCACACATAGGAGGATGAAGCTGGTAGAACTCTTAGTGCGGAGTGACAGCAACATATTTGCTAGGAAGGCAAACAGAAGCAGCAACATGGCTACTGAAGGTCGTAAGTCTGTTGAGAGGAAAGAGCTATGGAGCCAAGAAGATATAAATGAAGAGCTCGTTGATATAAAGAGAGAAATAGCGAGGCTCGAATTGAAGCTACGGCAGGATAAGAAGATGGTTCAGGTATGCGAACCAGAGACTGGGGAAAGTCTCAATGATTTTGAAATTGAAATGAGATTAGCTGAGGATCTCAAGAACTGCCATGAGGGAAGGGATGAAATTCCACATTTCCAGGTGGGCAAAGAGATGAGATCATTGCGGGATCTCAAAGACTGTCAGGACGACAGTCGGGGAATTTCACATTGCCAGCTGGGCAATGAGATGAGGTCACTACAAGATCTCACAGACTACCAGGAGGGCAACGAAAGGCTTCTAGTTTTCCAGGTGGACAAGGAAACAAAGATGGAGTTAGTTGATTCCACAAACTTTCAGGAGGGCGGTGGAAGCATCTTAAACTGCCAGGTGGGAAGAGATGAGCATTCGAGACTGTCTGAAAGTCTCATGGACTCGGAGGCGAGTTCAATTCAGTAAGGAGTGTTGATGAAGATGGGATCGGTTGATCTTATAGTCTGCTAGGAGGGAAGCAGAAGCATCCCATATTGCCAGGTGGGTAGGGATGAGTAGGTGAGTTGGAATCAACCAGAGGAGTTGACCGAGCAGATGAGACTGTCTGAGGGTCTCATAAATTCAGAGGTGAGTTTGGATCAGCATGTACAGCTGACCAAGAAGTAAGATCAGGATAATATTCTGATGATTGGAGGGATTGGAGTATTCCTACCATTTTCCTAGGAGGAGGCAGAAATTGGTGTTGCAGATGCAACAACAGCAACATAATAGTCAGCTGAGACTGTCAGAAAAGAAGAAGAATTGGAGCAGGTTTTGGAAGTTGCCCAAGAAGCAAAAGAGAATGAGCATTCTGAGGAATGGCTCAATAATTTTGGCCAGGGAGATGAAAAGAAAGAAGATGCGGCACTGAAGCTAGCAGCAAAGGAATCCAAAGAGCAAGCAGGCAGATTTATCACTCCATGGGAGATGGAGCTAGAAATGCTGGAGGATTGGCTGAACAATCCAGAGCCAACAAGAGAACTGACAGAATTTGAGCTGTCAAAGAAGATGACTGAATAGCCAGTCAGTCAAAGGGAGATTGTAGAGCTGAAGTCTGCAGCAGAGTGGCAACTTGAGGCCACAGATGAAGATGAAGAGGAAGGCATGGGAGATCATGATGATCTGCCCATATGCTAAAAAAATTTGCAGCTGAGGAGACTGCAAAAATAGGGCCATCCATTGAATCAGCTGGTCCAGGTAATAGAAGAGATCAGACGGTTGATGTTGGGGTCAGCAGAAACTGCCAGCAAGGAAGGGTTGAGTAGAAGAGAAGCAACAACAACAACATATACGCAGTAGTAGCAGTAGGAGAATGGAGCAGATGGGAAGCTCCAGATATTTGTTTGGAATCCAAGAGGATTTCCAACAGCTGAGAGGGGATGCGCATGAGAAGGAGCTCATGATTTTGTAGCCGAGGAGTTTGATGTAGGAGCATCTCTCCACGTCATCCAGCCAGCGAGCCAGCCACGCCAGCGAATTCAAATCGCAAGATAATATAGAGGCGTAACCTCATTTAAATTAGAATTCAATGTAACTTTAATGTCTAGGCTGGTGAGCCATAGAAGCCATGCCTTTGTGCAGGCATTAGGTAGATCGACTTTAATGCTAGATCGGCTGAGATCTAGATCCAGATGCTGGACTAGACAACCATTTATTGTAATTGAATAGAGTAGGTAGACCTGGAGGGAAGCGCTCGATAAGCCCCTCAGGTAAAAGAGATTTTCATATCTCATTTTGGAGTAGTTGTAGTTGTGTGAGGATCTGCATGTAGAGCAGAGAAGAGGAGATCCAGAGAGAGCTCGAGAACACCGTTGTAAATACAGACATTTCCCATTTTAATATAATCAGAAGCAGTTTTTCCTACATGTCATTCTGTGTTATGTGGATGTCTGTGTGTGTTATTTATGTATGTTGTAGATGTATGTTAGGTATTTCCAGTAGTGTGTTTGATTTCAGGGTGGAAGGTCTTTGAGGCTTCACACCAAGAGGGTGTGACAGAACACTGCGGGTTCTGAGAGCCGTGCATAGAGGTTGCACTTCTAAACACTACAGGTTCAAACAAAGACGTGTTGTGCACAGGAACTGAAGTCAACAACTCAAGAGGAAGACCTCAAGGTTGTTGAATACCTTGGAGGCAAGGCTGTGTATGAGAGACACAGTTGCAGGCAGAATTCTACTGTGAATTCTGTAGAGCTCTACCAAGTGGGCATTGAGCACAGGCACAAGGTGCAGTTGGAGGAACTCTGTTGTGAGTTCAGAAGAGACAGAATCACTGAGGATTCTGTGAAGCTTTGCCAGGGGGGCATTCAGCAGGTGCAAGGAGTGCACAGAAAAAGAACTCTACGGTGAGTTCAGAAAGGAGGAACAAAATCATTGATGATTTTGTGAAGCTCTGCCAGGTGGGCATTGAGCGAGTGCATAGGTGCACAGGAGAAGAAGACAGAACTGTTGAATGTTCTGTGAAAGGGAAACTCTACCAGGAGGGCATTGAGTCAGTATGCAGACAGGCACAGAAGGGGAAGAGAACTCTTTGGAGTTCTTCCATTTGAAGGAAGAGTCCATTGAAGGATCTTCACAGGGTTGTTGAACACCCTGAAAGAATCAGAAATCAGGTTGCTTGAGAAGAGACACTGCCAGGAGGGAATTATATTCTCCATTTGTGGGAGAAAGTGAAGAAGAATTGAATTTATGTAGAGGTCAAAGCTACAAGAGAAGCTCAGGACAGATAGCACTTTGCATGCGGGGACTCTGCAGAGGCGTAGAAGTCAAAATAATCCTTTGAGGATTCGAAGGAAGAAAGCTCAGGAGGAGTTAGTGTTTCATACACGTGGCGAGGTTCAAAGTTGAAGAGATCGCAGAGGAGAGACAAGACAAAGGTCGAGGCCTTTGGGAACTGGAAATTCTTCCAAGTCTGGGAAGAGAGCGCAGAAGCTTAGGAGGAGCAACAGCAGCCGTCGGATCGGCCAGAGATGAAACCTGGACCATTGAATATTTCACGTCCAGAGAGCATCAGAGGGAGGGCATGGGAAAAAACGATATGCACCTTCAGATCTGGAGAAAAATCCCGTCAGCCGTTAGATTGGAAGAGAAGCACACAGAGGAGAGGAGATTCTGGACCATCGGATGTTCACATAGAATCTCGTAAGTCGTTGGATCAGGAGAAGATGATAAGAGTTTAGCCTCTAGAGGAGCGCACAGGAGAAAGGATCTGAACCGTCAGATCTTGAGTAGATACCCATCAGTCATCGGATCGAGCAGGAGCTGCACGAGGGTTACCATCGGGATAACAGTCATTGGGAAATCGGGATTCTCGAGGACAAGAAAATCGAGACACTTCAGGTCTCGAAACACCAGAGCGATATGGACCTTCTGTTAGCGGAGACATGTGGTGGAGATTGAGCGCCCATCGGTACTTTGGTGCATCGAGAAATCAGCATTCTCGTGGACAAGAGATTGGGGAAATCCAGGTTGAAAAACCCCACATAATCTGAGCCGTCCGTTCAGGGGGACAGGTGTCAGAAATCTGCATTGAGTCAGGATATCTGACATCGGGAATCGGAGGTCCTGAGGACAAGAAATTTAGGACATCACAAGTCTCAAAACCCCGGATAAATCGGGACCGTCCATTAGAGGGGACGCGTGGAAGAAATTGGCACCATCGGGGAAAGTCTCGACAGGAAGTTGATTGATCGATGTTTGGGCCATCGGGATATCAGGGATCCCGTAGACAAGGGGTTTTGGCATTTTGGAATCATGAATCACGAAACCCCGATGAGTGGGAGCCATCTTTCAACATCTCAGAAAGGTGGAAATCTCCATTGAGTTGGAGCCAGCTGTCAATAGATTAGAGAAGGGGGAGAGCTTCATTGTGTGGGGGCCAATTGTCAGCCAGTGGGGATTCGAGGAGTCAGGAATCCCACGGGTATATGCATTTAGGCATTGGAAACCCCGAAACCCCGACGAGGGATAAAGTTGTGGTCATAGGGTAATGGTCACGTGGACCAGGGGGCTGAGATAGGAGGGCTAGTTGAAGTTAAAGCGCGTCAGGAATCAGAGGATCGCGGATCCAAAGGGTGATTGTATTTGGAAATTGAAAAGTCTGAAACCCCGATGGGGGACAAGGATGCGGTCTTGTGAGTTAAGGGTCGCGTGGGACTAAAGGCTTAGCCTGGGGGATGAGGCAACAAAGGAGCATATTGGGGATCGGGGATCGGCAAAATGAATTGTTTGGACATTGCAAGTGTCAAAAGACCGATTGGAGGAACCCCGATCACAAAGGATAAGGCCAGTGTTGATTTCCTGATAGAACAAAGGGAGATCTCGTGAAGATTTTTCTGTGGGAGAAAAATTTCCCAATAGGGAAATAGAAGAACTTTTCAGTTCTTTGGGCTGAGGAAGGAGGAAGAGATCCTGTGACCGCACGTGCTCTAAGGGTGCGCCGGCATCAAGTGGTATCAGAGCTTCTCTTTGTTTGTATACTTCAGACAGAGGGAGAAGCAGGGGATAAGAAAGCACTCTGATACGCGTGAAGTGGTATGAGAGCAGGAACTTTGTTTGCATATTTCAAGTAGAGGAGAGAGAGGTCGAAGAAAACAGAGTGCTAGAGACTCTGTAAGGATTGTTTGCAGGTAGGCAGCAGTTGAAAAGACAGTCAGAGAGACTGTAGGAGGATGAAGCTGGTAGAACTCTTAGTGCGGAGTGACAGCAATAGATTTGCAAGGAAGGCAAACAGAAGCAACAACATGGCTACTGAAGGCCGTAGGTCTGCTGGGAGGAAAGAGCAATGGAGCCAAGAAGATATAGATGAAGAGCTCGCTGATATAAAGAGAGAAATAGCGAGGTTCGAATTGAAGTTGCGGCAGGATAAGAAGATGGTTCAAGTATGCGAACCAGATACTGGGGAAAGTCTCAACGATTTTGAAATTGAAATGAGATTAGCTGAGGATCTCAAGAACTGCCATGAGGGCAGGGATGAAATTCCAGATTTCCAGGTGGGAAAAGAGATGATATCGCTACAGGATCTCAAAGACTATCAGGAGGACAGCGAGGGAATTTCACATTGCCAGTTGGGCAATGAGATGAGGTCACTGCGAGATCTCATAGACTACCAGGAGGGCAGCGAAATTTTTCCAGTTTGCCAGGTGGGCAAGGAAAAAAAGATGGAGTTAGTTGATTCCATAGACTACCAAGAGGGTAGCGAAAGCATCTTAAACTTCCAGGTGGGCAGAGATGAGCATTCAAGACTGTCTGAAAGTCTCATGGACTCGGAGGTGAGTTCAATTTAGTAAGGAGTGATGATGAAGATGGGATCGGTTGATCTCATAGTCTGCCAGGAGGGTAGTGAAAGCATCCCATATTTCCAGGTGGGAAGGGATGAGCAGGTGAGTTGGAATCAGCTAGAGGAGATGACCGAGCAGATGAGACTGTCTGAGGGTCTCATAAATTCAGAGGTGAGTTTGGATCAGCATGTGCAGCTGACCAAGGAGGAAGATCAGGATAATATTCTGATGATTGGAGGGATTGGAGTATTCCTACCATTTTCCCAGGAGGAGGCAAAAATCGGTGTTGCAGATGCAGCAACAGTAGCAGAAAAGTCAGCTGAGACTGTCAGAGAAGAAGAAGAATTGGTGCAAGTTTTGGAAGCTGCCCAAGAAGGAAAAGAGAATGAGCGTTCTGAGGAATGGCTCAATAATTTCATCTAGGGAGATGAAAAGAAAGAAGCTGCAGCACTGAAGCTAGAAGCAAAGGAAACGAAAGAGAAAGCAAGTAGATTTATCACTCCATGGGAGATGGAGCTAGTGATGTTGGAGGATTGGATGAACAATCCAGAGCCAGCAAGAGAACTGACAGAAGTTGATCTGTCAGAGAAGATGACTGAACAGCCAGTCAGTCAAAGGGAGATTGCAAAGATGAATTCTGCAGTAGAGTGGAAACTTGAGGCCACAGATGAAGATGAAGAGGAAGGCATGGGAGATCATGATGATCTGCCCATGTGCCAAAAAATTTTGGAGCTGAGGAGACTGCAAGAACAGGGCCAACCATTGGAGCAGCTAGACAAGGTAATAGAATAGATCAGAAGGATGATGTTGGGGTCAGTAGAAACTGCCAGGAAGGAAGGGCTGAGCAAAAGAGAAGTAGCAACAACAGCACAGAATCAGCAGGAGAATGGAGCAGATGGGAAGCTCCAGATATTTTTTTGGAATCTAGGGGGATTTCCAACAACTGAGAGGGGAAGCGCATGAGTAGGAGCTCATGATTTTACAGCTGAGGAGTTTGATGCAGGAGCATCTCTCCACATCAGCCAACCAACCAGCCACCCACACCAGTGAATTCAAATTGCATGCTAAGAGAGAGGCGTAGCCTCATTTAAATCTGAATTCAATGTAACTTTAATGTCTAGGCCGGTGAGCCATAGAAGCCATGCCTTTGTGTAGGCATTAGGTAGATTTGATTTAATGCTAGATCGGCTCAGATCTAAATCTAGATGCTAGACTAGACTACCATTTATTGTAATTGAATAGAGTATGTAGACCTGGAGGGAAGCGCTCGATGAGCCCCTTAGGTAAAAGAGATTTTCATATATAATTTTGGAGTAGTTGTAGTTGTGTGAGGATTTGGATGTAGAGAAGAGAAGAGGAGAGCCAGAGAGAGATCGAAAACACCGTTGTAAATACAGACATTTGCCATTTTAATATAATCAGAAGTAGTTTTTCCTGCATGTCATTTTGTGTTATGTGGATGTCTGTGTGTGTTCTTTATGTATGTTGTAGATGTATGTTTGGCATTTGCAGGAGCGTGTTTGATTTCAGGGTGGAAGGTCTTTGAGGCTTCACACTAGGAGGGTGTGATAGAACACTGCGGGTTCTGAGAGCCGTGCATAGAGGTTGCACTTTTGAACACTATGGGTTCAGACAAAGATGTGTTGCGGCATAGGAACTGAAGTCAACAACTCAGGAGAAAGACCTCAAGGTTGCTGAATACGTTCGAGGAAAGGCTGTGTATGAGAGACACAGTTGCAGACAGAATTCTGCTGTGAATTCTATAGAGCTCTGCCAAGTGGGCATTGAGCACAGGCATAAGGTGCAGTTGGAGGAACAATGTTGTGAGTTCAGAAGAGATAGAATCACTGAGGATTCTATGAAGCTCTACCAGGGGGGCATTGAGCAGGTGCAAGGAGTGCAAAGAAAAATAACTCTGCGGTGAGTTCAGAAAGGAGGAACAGAATCATTGAGGATTCTATGAAGCTCTACTAGGTGGGCATCGAGCGAGTGCATATGTGCACAAGAGAAGAAGACATAATTGTTGAACGTTCTGTGAAAGGGAAACTCTTCCAGGAGGGCATCGAGTCAGTGTGCAGATAGGCACAGAAGGGGAAGAGAACTCTTCGGAGTTCTTCCATTTGAAGGAAGAGTCCACTGAAGGATCTTCACAGGGCTGCTGAACATCCTGAAAGACTCAGAAATTAGGTTGTTTGAGCAGAGACACTGCCAGGAAGGCATTATATTCTCCATCTGTGGGAGAAAGAGAAGAAGAACCAAATTTCTGTAGAGGTCAAAGCTACAGGAGAAGCTCAGGATAGATAGCACTTTGCGTGCGGGGACTCCGCAAAGGCGAAGAAGTCAAAAGAATCCTTTGAGGATTCGAAGGAAGAAATCTCAGGAGGAGTTAGCGTTTCATATGCATGGCGAGGTTCAAATTTGAAGAGCTCACAGAGGAGCAATGAGATAAAGGTCAAGGCCTTTGGGAACTGGAAATTATTCCAAGTCTAGGAAGAGAACGCAGAAGCGCAGGAGGAGCAACAGTAGCCGTCGAATCGGTAGGAGATGAAACTTGGACCGTCGAATATTTCACGTCCAGAGAGCATTGGAGGGAGTGCACAGTAAGAAACGATATGTACCGTCAGATCTGGAGAAAAATCCTATCAGTCGTCAGACTGCGCGAGAAGCGCACAGAGGAGAGGAGATTGTGGACCATTGGATGTTCACACAGAATCCCGTAAGTCATTGGATCAGGAGAAGATGATCAGAGTTTAGCATCTGGAGGAGCATGCAGAAGAAAGGATATGAACTGTTAGATCTTGAGTAGATACCCTTTAGCCATCGGATTGAGTCTGAGCTACACGAGGGTTACCATCGAGATAACAGTCATCGAGAAATCAGGATTCTTGAGGACAAGAAAATCGAGACACTTCAAGTCTCGAAAAACTGGAGCGAACTGGACCGTTTGTTAGCGAAGACATGTGGCGGAGATTGAGCACCTGTCGGTACTTTGGCGCGTCAGAAAATTGGCATTCCCGTGGAGAAGATATCGGGGAAATCCAGGTTGAAAAACCCGACATAATATGACCTGTCCGTTCAATGGGACAAGTGTCAGAAATCCACATTGATTCGGGATATTCATCATTAGGAATCGGAGGTCCTGAGGACAAGAAAGTTGGGACATCACAAGTCTCGAAACCCCGGAGAAATTGGGACCATCATCAGAGGGGACGCGTCGAAGAAATCGATGCCATCGGGGAAAGTCCCGACAGGAAGCTGATTGATCGGTGTTTGGGCCATCGGGATATCGGGGATCCCGTAGACAAGGGGTTTTGGCATTTTGGAATCGTGAACCGCGAAACCCCAACAAGTGGGAGCCATCTATCAACATCTCAAAAAGGTGGAAATATTCATTGAGTGGGAGCTAGCTATCAGCAGATTAGAGAAAGGGGAGAGCTCCGTTATGTGGGGGCAGGTTGTCAACTAGTCAAGATTCGAGTAGTCGGGAATCCCGCGGGTATATGCATTTAGGCATTGGAAACCCCAAAACCCCAACGAGGGGTAAAGTTGTGGTCATAGGGTAATGGTCATGTGGACCAGGGGTCTGATCCAGGAGGGATAGCTGAAGTTAAAGCACGTCTGGAATCGGAGGATCACGGATCCAGAGGGTGATTGTATTTGGACATTGAAAAGTCTAAAACCTCGATGGGGGACAAGGCTGCGATCTTGTGAGTTAAGGGTCGCGTGGGATTAAAGTCTTAGCCTGGGGGCTCAGGCAATAAAGGAGCATATTGGGGATCGGGTATTGGAAAAACAAATTGTTTGGACATTGCAAGTGTCAAAATCCCAATTGGAGGAACCCCAATCACAAAGGATAAGGCCATTGTTGATTTCTCGATAGAACAGAGGGAGATCTCGTGAAGAGTTTTCTGTGGGAGAAAAATTTCCTGATAGGGAAATAGAAGAACCTTTCAGTTCTTCGGGTCGAATAAGGAGGAAGAGATCCTGTGACCAGACGTGCCTTGAGGGTGCACCGACATCATGGGAGTTGGGATACCCAGCTTGGATAATGAGTGGTAGCTCGATCTTGCAAGGCGAGATGGGAGATAGCATTTTTTGGTATTGTGTGTGTGGCCCTGTTGCAGTTTAGGGGGCTCAGGGGGAAGAACAATACCCCTAGCATTGGTTGAGAGGTACCGATGAGGTATCAGCGATTGGAAAGAAGGATATGGACAGAGTGCCAACATGAGACAACGAAATTAATTTCTTCTCCTTCGGATACGATACACAAGTGTAAATTTCATTTGTAAATTAGTTAAAATTTTCCTTTGTTTAATGGTAATTTAGTTAAAATTTTATGTGCATGATCTTATCTCCTTCTATTGTGCATAAATGGTTGGGTCTCCTTTTCACAAAGTTATGTGGGTGTTGATGGAGTCGCCTTCTTGTTGCTTTATTTGTATTGTTATTTTTCTCCCCATTCACAAGAGTGACCTAGTAATAAATATTATCTCTGCGCTGCAAGATATGTTCTGTTAGCCTTTAGTGGCCTCTTAACATCCATCCTTTCACTGTGTAAATTGGCCATTGTCCATGATTAATATCCCCTTTTCCATGGAATTTCAACGGATTCTCTGTCACAGCTTCTGTCGTTAAGCAAGCCAATGTCATCTCTGAGAGGATTGCATGCACTTTGCGTACTCCCTGTCTAGCTCTTGAACAATTCTATAGTAATCACATTCCTATATGTAAACATTATTATTTCTTGATCTATATTATTTCCACATTTCAAGTATATCCAATATTACTACTACTATTTTTCTATCAACTTAAACTAAGACCACTAAGAATGCTAATGGTGCATTCTCACATTTTTATTGCACGCTCAGAAACCCATATTTCATTTCAAGCGTTATCATGTTTCCGTCTGTATTTACACATTCCATTAGACCGCCTTCAATTCAATCACCTATTGCAATACCCTATGCCCTGAAATAATTGTCCTTGTGTGACTAGATCTTGATGAGTGGATCTCCCATACTCTCTCTAGTTGGCCACCACCTTTGAGGCCCTTAGTCTCTCACAAGATCACCTGAGGGAGTATTGACTCCAGGCGTTTGACGTCTACCGAATTCAATCAAAAGGTGAGTGAAACCCTTGGAGCACGTAGTGCGTCATGAAGGGCACATTATGCAAATAAAAATGGAATGCAAGTGAGTGACACCCTTGGAGCACGTAGTGCATCCTGAAGGGCACGTCACGATTTTAACTATGGAAAGTTATTAAACCTAGTGCCTATAAAAATATGCCTCCTTATGACCTGGTCAACATTGAACTGAATGAGGGTATGAGTAAATTTTAATAACAAATTTCCCTCCCCCAAAAAAAAACAAATTGTCGCCAACTCTAGTGAATTTAAAACCTAGGTCTAAGTAGAACATGTGATTAAAAAAAAAACACTAAATGGACTTGCAACAAGAAGGGGGGAAAGAAAATTCAAAATTTAATAATTCAAGTAAAACTTTAATGAAGGATTAAATTATTAAAAGGGTAAATTGTTGCTTATGTCTAAACCTGCTAATTTTGAACTTGGATAAAAAAGTGGAAACTTAAATTAAAAGGGGAATGCTTTACATGGTAAGGAATCTGGTATTTGGAACCTTCTAATTGTGAACTCAACTAGGATTTAGGAAAGGCGTAAGTAATTTAAGAATTGTAAGGGAATAAACGGACATCGAGGAGCATTTTTAGGAAGGCTTTTATGTGGGTGAGGGAAATAGTCTAATTTAATTAATTAATAAATTGATTTTCTGGTAACTAAGGGATCGGGTGAGATTTGTACAAGGGAGGTTTATCCTAATTAAATTTAATAAAAAGAATCTAATGAGGGTTTGGGAAACTAATCACTAAGAAAAATCTATAAAAAATATGGCAAAAGAGTATGGATCACGCCTGGTATGTGTAAGGTTATGCTGCCGGAATTTTATCTTGGCAGAATTTTTCTTGTGGGAGTTGAGATACTCAGCTCAGATAATGAGTGGTAGCTCAACCTTGCGAGGCAAGCTAGGATATAGAATTCTCTGGTATTGTGTGTGTGTGTCCCTGTTGTGGCTCAGTGGGCTCAAGGGGAGGAAGAGTACCCCTAGTGTTGACTGGGAGGTACCGGTGAGGTTTTATTAGTGGTCAAGATAGAACTGGATGGACTGAAAGCGTGGGACAACAACCTCGATTTATTTTCCCTCGGATATGGTATGCAAGTGTAAATTTCATTGGTAAATTAGTTAAAATTTTCATGTGTTTAATGGTAATTTAGTTAAAAAAAATTGCGCATGATCTTATGTCCTTCTCTTGTGCATAAATAGTTGGGTCTCCTTTTCACAAAGTTATGTGAGTGTTGATGAATTTGCCTTCTTGTTGATTTAGTTTTTTTTTTTTTTATTTGCTCCACATTAAGAAGAGAGGCCTATTAATAAAGATTCTCCTAGCACTACAAGCTACGTTTTATTAGACTTTAGTGTCCTCTGAACATCCATCCTTTCATTGTGTAAATTGGATGTTAGCCATGATTAAGATCCCCTTTCCGATGGCCTTTCAGCGGATTCTCCATCATAGATTATGCCATTAAGAAATCCAAAGTATTCTCTAAGTGGATTGCATGCGCTTTGCATACTCCCTGTCTAGCTCTTGAATGATTCTATAGTAATCACATTCCTCTACTTAAACATTATTATTGCTTGAACTAGACTATTTCCATCTTTCAACTATTTCCAATATTACCACTACTATTTCTCTATCAACTTAAACTAAGACCACTAAGAATGCTAATGGTGCATTCTGACCTTTTTATTGCATGTTTAGAAACCCAGATTTCATTTCAGGTGTTATCCTGTTTCTGTCTGTATTTACACATTCCATATGACTACCTTCAGTTCAATCACTTATTGCAATACCCCGTGCCCTGAAATAATTGTCCTTGTGTGAACAGATCTTGACCAGTGGATCCCTTGTACTCTCTCTAATTGGCCACCACTCTAATCTTTTACCTTAGCACTGGCCTTTACTTACCAACTATGCTGGCACTTACTTACCACTGCTCGTATTGGTTCTTATTTCCAATTTAATATCTCTCGACCTATGATATCACCTAGATCCTGTTCTTATTGAAGGTTGGTTTTACCTACACATACCAAAGGAAGCGATTTATACTAATGAAATTATGTATATAGATCTTGAAAGGTCAATCCAGAATTTGTGTTATATTTAATTCACATTGTTACAACTATAGTAATAACAAAGTAAGCTTCGATCGAGAACCAAGAGATCCATGTTAGAAGATTTATGTTAATATTACTTACGCCTTCCAATATTGGTGAACTAATGTATAGAATCAACCTTAAGATTGTAAATGTTAAAATATGGGGTCCTTGTTGAGTTTGAATTAGTGAAAATTATGTTGATATCATTAGCAAATTAACATTTTATACAAGTCCTTAAATCCTTTGGACATACCCTTTATAATTTTAGAAATAGGAGGAGTTATTTTCAATCCACATCAAGGATACGTTAGTTCGCAGAGGACGTTCTATATTTTAATAAATTTATAGTATTGTGTTGGACTATTTTTTTTACCGAAGTCCTCACTTCCTGTCGAATGGGTTCTAGAGCGAGCATATAGCTAGACACACACAGTAGTTCCACATGTTTAAGACTTAGGCTCTCACACTTGTGTTACAGATATACAGGCTACCTTTGCATAATTAATTTATCTTCTAAAATTACCCGATAGGTCTTCTTGCTTTGGTCCAGCCCATGTGATGGAGGTGTTTTTTTTTTCCATCTTCTAAATAGCTTGAGATTTCCCAACGAGTGTGTTCTCCTCTCTTGTAGAATTGCCTAGCCTGCATGCCCTTCCCATGCTTTCCTCGCCCTCACTTGTAGCTATTGAGCCGTAGATTTATTGGGGCAGTGACCCAGTGTTTTCACCAAGTTGATAGCTAGATCACAGGCTGGGGATTCGTATTCATTGTGGCAGAGATGTCAAGGTGAAGGCATTAATGATTTGCATTGGAAATTTCAGCAGTGATTATGATGTTAGATAAATTTCGATATTGTTGGGTTATGATAGAGAAATGGAAAGAAACAATTAAATATTCATATATTTATAACCATAAATAACAACGATGACTTGGCGATTAGTGGTAGTGATTTCGGCAAGAGGTAATAATGAAAACGAGTGTATGGATGATTTAAAAAATTGTGTACACAACATATTATCATTGATGATAGACGTTGTTTACAACTGTGATTAAAATAGCTATGGTACCCATTATCATCGTGATTATAAAAATTATATAACAGTTAATTATGATTAATAGTTGATCGCTTAAATTTTATTGCTTCAATTTTAAATGTTTCATTTTAATAGGAATCATAAGAGTTAGGTAACAATTAAATTGTGTTTAACTGTTATAATAGTTATAATAGTTTGGCATCATCTTTAATAAGTCCATTTAATTGTGATTATAATAGTTATATAACAGTTGAAGTATGAGTAATAGTCTTAATAGTTCAATAGTTTTGCATCCACTTAATTGTTTCCCTTTTTTTCCCTTTTTAATATAGTTAAAATGATTCCATTATGGTTATGGAAATTATTCCTTCAAATAGTTTAACAAACTGCCTTTGCATTAGATTAATGGTTTAATGGCGATCATTGCGTTTATCACTTATACTAGTTTTAATTTCCTTTACAGTAGGGAGCTAATTGAGGACATGTTGAATTCATTAATGTTGTCCATGAAATCCCTTATCGGATAAATTGTAATTATTAATTATAAGTTTCTTTATTGTTCATGAGGTTTAAAAGGTAATATTTTGAAAAAGTAGAGAACCTAGCTATATGGCATTTATAATTTATTAAGGGAAAATAGTAATTAATAGATAGCAAGGTACTTCAGTGCCTTATGATGTTTAAGGGTTGTCTTATTATTCTAAAGGAAGGCACATAATTACTTTCATAATTTTTCATAATAGCTAAGGCTGGATGTTTGATCTTGAATAGTCCTAGGATGGTAAAATGTTATTAAGAGACTTATAGATAGATGAAATTTAACTTTATTGTGTGTATATTTCATTGTGCCTTGCTTTGATTGATTGAATGGAGTGCTTTCATTCTTGTTTTAGTTTGATGTGTGACAGAGCTAGTTGGTTTCAAGAACCTTTGGATTTTGTGTTTGATTGAGAGTTAGTGTTTTTACGTTGCGCTTGGGTTCCTAGCGCACTTTTCACAATGTGGTGTCATGATTCCTTGAATTAGGATCATTGTGTACGTTGATCAATAAGACCAAATGATGCTTTCCTTGGGTCATGCCCTTACCATTGAGGGTGTTTTTGTTCATTGTAATTGATGTTTGTACTTGGTTCTATAACGTTTTAATGTGATTGTGTTCTTGCTCACATTAAAGATTCTAGTCACTTGTGTCATTGATTCTAGTTGCGTTGGTTGATATTGACGTTGTGAGTAAGCTTAGTCATTTTTTTTCTTCATCTGACTTGAGGTCGTATGTTTCTTCCAGTTGCAGGTTGTGCTAGTATGCAAGGTTTTTATGTTTGTAGGTTGTGTGATTTGTTTGCATTGTATTCGTCATCATGTTGTAATGTTTGTGGATATTGTCTTTATCACTTTCCTTCTTTAAAGGAAAAATTATTACTGATTATGTGAGGCTTTTTTTCGTAACGACGGGGTTCATTACATATGGTATCAAAGATGGTTTGACCCACAACTAGGATCACAATGACTTCCATTGATTAGATGCTTGATTATAAAATGTCACTAATTAAATTGATTTATATTCATACAGGTACTCATGGTGAGAGGACATCATGGAGGTAGACGATGCGGTGCTAGGGGAGGAGGCACAACGCCCCTAGTAGCATCCACGCCCATGGGGTCTAACCACCAAGGAGACAAACAAGTTGTCAGTAAGGAACATATATCTCAGGGTGATGTGGTTGGGATGATGAGGTACTTTCAGAGGATATCTGAGGCACTGATCATTCATTTGAATAAACATAATGCCATGGCACCAACAGCTCTTGAGGGTCCACCATGCGCCCCACTTGGTACTGGTAGCATTCACTATGAACTTTAGAAGGTCAATTTTCCTGAGTTATTTGGTTCCCCAGACGGTGCAATTGCCGAGGCATGGTTGGAGAATATGGCGATGATCTTTGCACTTCATGAATATAGCTCCAACATGAAGGTTTGCATGAAAGTATTTCAACTGAAGGGGGCACTCTTCTATGGTGGAAGATGATCCTACCGCAATTGAACATGGAAGTCAAAGACGTGTTATGGGAACTGTTCGAGGAATGGTTTTGAGAGAGGTATATGTCTAAGGAATTCATGGAGCGTCAACTCAACGAGTTCAATGCCTTGCAAAAAGGAGACCGTACAATGCCCTAGTACGAGGCTCGTTTCATGGAGTTGCTTCAGTATGCCCTACACCTGAATATCAAGAAACTTATGGCTAAAAATATTGTGTTTGGCCTTAATTTCAACATTCATGCAAAGGTGAGGATTATGATGCCTCAAATATTGCATGATGATTTATAGAAGGCCCTCATAGAAGAGGAGGAGCTTATCTGTGGGGGTCAAAGAAGGACTCCAGTGAGACCAGTGGGACATGCATCATCTGGTGTGCAACAACATAAAACACTAGATACACATTCACTAGGATATTGTGGTATCCAGAGAGGATCCACTTTCACTACACCTCAGTGACCAACGCGTCAACAGTGAAATCCTTATAGAAGACCACTGCACCAGTAGCAGTGTCAATTGCAAGAATAATAGTTTAGGCTTGTTCAACATAATAGAACATGGTTCCATGATGGTGGGCCATAAAATTCCACTTCAGGTACCAGGAGTACTTGACCAAATAAAGGGTGTTGAATATGTGGAAAGAGACATTACCAACGTGACTTCCTATTTGAGAGGACTAGAGAATCTAGATTAGCTGGACCCACTACCATGGGTGATTTGGGGAAGGCCCATTAGATTCATGGAGTGGTGAATAACCATAAGGAATAACACCAATCGTCTGTGCTCGATACATCAGGTATCGTCGTTGACTAGACCCTTATTATTTTTATAGATCCAGGCACTACCAAGACTTTTATTTTTGTGTAGCGCTAAAAATAATTATGGTAAAGGGAGTCGAATAGGATGAGTTTATCTTTGTGTGAATGGCTTCGAGAGACAAAAAAAAGGTTGGAGGGAAGGTTATGGTATATATCCTTAACCTGGGAGAGTTTGTCACTAGGGCCAACCTGTACGTAACGATATTAGAGTCTTATGACGTTGTGATTGGTACAGACTGGTTGGAATCACATGAGGTGATACTCAACTGTAAGACAAAATGGTTGAGCTTGGTTGATAATAAGGCCTAGAGATGTGTGATTGTAGGTAGGAACCAGGGAGTTTCCCTAAGCTTCATCTCTTCCCTACAACTACGGAAGAGAATGTGCAATGGATTCCAACTATATGCGATCCTTGCGTTAAATAAAAAAGGCGTCGCGAAAGGACTGGAAAACCTTTCGGTAGTATGATAGTTTTTATATGTCTTCTGAGAGGAGTTACAATGGTTCCCACCTAAGAGGGAATTGGAATTTACCATAGACCTAAAATTGGGAATTGAACTGATAACAACAACGCCTTATCAGATATCGACCCCAGAGTTACAGGAGTTGAAAATGCAACTGAAGGATTTGTTGGACCTAGGACTTATACATCCAAGTGTGTCATCATCGGGTTCGATTTTTATTTTCATACAGAATACAGATGGGTCATGGAGACTCTATATTCACTACTGTCAATTTAACAATGCAACGATCAAGAACCAGTATCTGTTTCCTAGGATTGGTGATCTGTTTGATCAGATGAAGGGTGCGGTGGTGTTTTCGAAGATCGACTTGAGATCAAGGTATCAGTAGTTGCAAATCAAGGAGGAAGAAATCCCTAAGATTACCTTTAATATGAGGTTTAGGCATTACGAGTTTACTGTTTTATCGTTTCGACTGGAAAATGCCCCTGGGGTATTTATGAGTGTGATGAACGGGGTGTTATGCGAATACTTGGACAAGTTCATCCAAGTATTCATTGACAATATTTTAATATATTCTTGGGCGATGGAGGATCATAACAAACACTTGTGCCTAGTACTACAATGTCTACGAGAGAACAAATTTTTTAGGAAGCTATCAAAATGGTCATTTTATCAATCAAAAATTCATTACTTAGGGCATGTCACCTTTGGTGAAGGTATCGTTGTGGATGAAACAAAGGTCAAGGATATTATGGAATGGCCTGCACTAACGAATGGCCCAAAAGTTCGTATCTTCATGGGATTAGCGGGATACTATCAACAATTTGTCGAGGGTTTTTTGAAGATAGAAAATCTGATTATGGAATTGTAGAATAAGAACAAGAAGTTTGTTTGGAACGAGAAATACATGGAAGAATTTCAGAGGCTGAAGGATCTGTTGACGAGAACACCAATACTAAAGGTCCTTGACATGGATGAGGATTTCCTCGTATGCGCTAACGCATCCAAGGAAGGATTAGGTGGAGTCTTGATGCAGGACGGTCGAGTGATCTCTTACATATCGAGAAAGTTGAGAAAGCATGAGAAGAACTATGTGATGCACGATTTGGACTTGTGATCCATTGTTTATTCCTTGAGAGTGTGGAGACACTACCTTATTTTATGAAAAATCAAACTAAAAATGGACCATTGTGGTTTACAACACATATTTATGCAAAGCGACTTGAATGCTCGACAATGACGTTGGTCATAATTGTTTAATGTGTACGATTTCAAGGTTACTTACATAAAAGGAACAATGAATAGAGTGGTGGATGTGTTGAGTCAGAGACCACACATATTTTTGGTGATGCCTCTTCACACAAATCTATGTGAAAATATTATAACTTTACAACGCGACTATGACTGGCACAAAGAGGTCCAAGATTTTATCGGACAAAACACAATGACAGTAACAAAGTTTGAGGGATTTACCGTGGACAACGACGATTATTGATATTTAATAATCATATTTACATGCCACCCAACCATGATTTTAGGAGTTTGATCCTAAATGAAGCTCAAAGAGAAGTGTACATGGATTATCTTTGACTCACGGAGATGCAGGAAGACATTAAACCCTTATTCTTTTGGAAAGAAATGAAGGCAGACATAGTCAATTACCTGGAAATATGTCTAGAATGTCAGTAGGTGAAGGATGAACATAGACATCTAGCAGGATTACTGCAACCACACGCTATTCCAGAATCAAAATGGGAGGTCATTTCAATGGATTTTGTTGTTGGATTTCCGCTGACGACTAGGAGACACGACTCAATTTTGGTGGTAGTCGACACTCTGATGGAGACTACTCATTTCATACCTGTGTGTAGGATGTATCAGGCACCTGACATAGATAAATATTTCATCAGTGAGATCGTGAAGCTGCATGTCATGTTTAAGAATATTCTATTTGATAGAGGATCGATGTTTATAGGTTGATTTTGGACTAGTTTCCAAGAGGCCTTGGGAACCCAAATTAACTTTAGTACCGTGTATCACCCAAAGATAGATGGGAACACTGAAAAAACAAATCAAATATTGGAGGATATGTTGTATATGCACGTAATGGACCAACATAAGAGTTGGGAAGAATTATTTCCACTGGTAGAATTTTCATATAACAACAATGATCAAAGCACCATTAAGATGGTGCCTTTCGAGTTTCTTTATGGGCGACCATGTCAGATGCATTTGAGCTAGGATCAAATTGAGGATAGGGTCCTGGTGGGACCAGAAGAGATCCAAGAAATGGAATACCAAATGAAAACCATAAGACAAAGGATAAAGGAAGCGGAAGATTGTCAAAAGAGTTATGTTGATGCACATCGTGTCAACTGTAGTTATGAAGTTGGTGATCGACTCTTCTTGCAAGTGAAACTGCATAAGGGTTCAATTAATTTTGGAAAGGGTTCTAAACTCTCTCCTAGGTTCATGGGACCCTTCGATATAGTGGAAAAAAATGGGTTCGTGGCGTATCGAATATCCTTGCCTGATTCTTTGAGGTGTATGCACAATGTTTTTCATGTATCTATTTTGAGACATTATGTTAGGGATCCTACACATGTTATTGAGATGGATTCCTTGTAGGTATCAAATGAGGGTGAATTCAAGGAAGAGCCAATCCACATCCTAGACCATCACATTCAATAGCTACGACATCGAACAGTAGATCAGGTCAAGGTCAAGTGGGACAACTATAGTCTGCACTCGGTGACCTGGGAGGATGCATATGATATGCGTCAACAATTTCCATTTTTGTTTGATATCTAGACACATGATATTGTGATACACTTTATTTTGGCACTTACATACTTTTAAACTTCGGTACAAAGTTTAAAACAAGAGGGGGTGTATGTAACATCCCGCTCTTGCATGAACTGAGTGGACTTATTATTTGAGTAGACTTGCGTGCAAATGATCTGGTTCATTATACGATTGGAGGTTTTTATTATGATTATGAGATGGTGTGGATCTGATGATAGGTTATTTTTTCTATATTTAAATCAACAAGTGCTATTGATTGGGTTCTCCTGAGTGTGTAGGACTCTGGATGTTAGAGGATTTTGATGGCATAGATGGATCTCCTTGGACTCCGGTTCGAGTCAGGGAGTGGACTGTTATGGTTTGAATTTGTTTTATATTACATATGTGACGTATCACTAGATATTATGATGTTGATTTTTATATCCGACATGTTTCGTTGATGGATGCAGGCTGATGATAGCTTACCAACGAGACTCACATTTGAAGAAAAGGGGTCATGCATGACAACCAATGACATTGAGGGAGAGGTGTGGAAACAACCCTACCACAACCTACTAGCACTCTCACTGTGTCTCGAACTGTAGGTTAATGATTACCTAGTTCGAGAAATCCACAATGTTGTGATGGCATACTCTGGCAGTCGCTCAAGATGATTCTAAGGGGTGCACAATAAGGCAGTGTCATTATTCCTTAGAGGCCCATAGTCTCCCACACTTGACAGAGTATTGACTATATGGGTTTGACGTTTACCAAATTCAGTGGAAAGGTGAGTGGCACCCTTGGAGCATGTAGTGTGTCTTGAAGGGAATGTCGCGCAAATAAAAATGGAATGCAAGTTAGTGGAACCCCTTGAGCACGTAGTGCGTCCTGAATGAGACATCGTGATTTTAAATATGGTAAGTTATTAAACCTAGTTCCTAGAAAACTATGTCTCCTTAGGACCTGTTCAATCTTAAAATGAATGAGGGTATGATTAAAGTTTAATAACAAAGTTTTTCCCAAAAAAAAAAGAAAAAAAAAATACACTGTCGCCGAGCCTAGTGAATTAAAAACCTAGGTCTAAGTAGAACGTGTGATAAAAAAAAAACACACTAAATGGACTTTTAACAAGAATGGGGTAAAGAAAATTCAAAATTTAATAATTCAAGTAAAATTTTAATGAAGGATTAAATTATTAAAAGGGTAAATTGTTGCTTATGTATAAACCTGCTAATTCTGAACTTAGATAGAAAAGTGGAAACTTAAAGAAAAAGGGGAATGCCTAACATAGTAGGGAATACAGTCTTTGGAATATTCTACTTTAGAAATCAACTAGGATTTAGGAAAGGCATAAGTCATTTAAGAATTGTAAGGGAATAAAGGTACACTAAGGAGGGATTTTAGGAACCCTTTTAGGTGGGTGAGGGAAATAGGCTAATTTAATTAATTAATAAACTGATTTTCTGGTGCAACTAAGGGATTGGGTGACATGTGTATGAGGGATATTTATCATTATTAAATTTAATAAAAATAATATAATGAGGGTTTGGGAACTAATCACTAAGAAAACGCTATAAAAAGGATGGTGGAGGAGGAGTATGGATCACATCTGGTATACGTAAGATTACGCTGCCAGGATTTTATCTTGACTGAATTTTTCTTGTAGGAGTTGGGATACCCAGCTCGGATAACGAGTGGTAGCTCGATTTTGTGAGGCGATATGGGATCTAGCATTCTCTGGTATTGTGTGCATTGCCTCGTTGCGACTCGGGGGGATCAACAGGAAGAAGAGTATCCCTAGCGTTGACTAGGAGGTAGCGGTGAGGTCTCAACGGTTGGAAAGCAAGAGCTGGATAGAGAACAAGTGTGCAACAATGACCTCAGTTTCTCCTCCTTCAGATACGGTATGTAGGTGTAAATTTCATTGGTAAATTAGTTAAAGTTTTCCTGTGTTTAATGGTAATTTAGTTAAAATTTTATGCGCATGATATTATGTCCTTCTCTTGTGCATAAATGGTTTGGTCTCCTTTTTACAAACTTATGTGGGTGTTGATGAAGTCGTCTTCTTGTTGCTTTAGTTTTTTTTTTATTTATTTACTCCCCATTCAAAATATCATCCTAGTAATAAATATTCTCCCAGTGCTGCAAGATATGTTTTGTTAGCCTTTAGTGACCTATAAACATCCATCCTTTCATTATGTAAATTGGTAGTTAGTCGTGATTAATATCCCCTTTCCCATGGACTTTCAGCGGATTCTCCGTCATGGCTTATGTCGTTAAGCAAGCCAAGGTCTTCTTTGAGAGTATTGCATGTGCTTCGCATACTCCCTGTCTAACTCTTGAATGATTCTACAGTAATCGTAGTCCTCTACTTAAACATTATTATTGCTTGATCTAGACTATTTCCACCTTTCAACTATTTCCAATATTACCACTACTATTTCTCTATCAACTTAAACTAAGACCTCTAACAATGCTAATGGTGCATTCTCACGTGTTTATTGCACGCTGAGAAACCCATATTTCATTTCAAAAGTTATCCTATTTCCATCCGCATTTACACATTCCATCTGATCTCCTTTACTTCAATCACTTGTTGCAATACCCCGTTCCTTGAAATAATTGTCCTTATGTGACCAGATCTTGACCAGTGGATCCCTCGTACTCTCTCTAGATGGCCACCACTCTGATTTCTGACCATAACACTAGCCTTTACTTAGAAACTTTGTTGGCGCTTACTTCCCACCACTCATGCACAATCTTATTTTCAATTTAATATCTCCCTACATGTGATATCACCTAGATCGTGTTCTTACTAAAGGTTGGTTTTACCTACACATACCAAAGGAAGCGATTTATGCTAATGGAATTGTGTTTATAGATATTGAAAGTTCGATCCAGAATTTGTGTTATATTTAATTTGCATTGTTACAAGTACAATAATAATAAAAGAATCTTCGATCGAGAACCAATAGATCCATGTTAGAAATTTTTTGTTAATATTACTTACGCCTTCCAAGATTGGTGAACTAATTTATATAATCGACCTTAAGATTGTAAATCTTAAAATATGGGGTTCCTGTTGAGTTTGAATTAGTGAAAATTCTGTTGATATCATTAAGTTAACATTTTCTACAAGTCCTTAAATCCTTTGGACAAAGTCTTTATACTTTTAGAAATCAAGGATACATTAGTGTGCAGAGGATGTTCTGTATTTTAATAAATTTAGAGTATAGTGCTCAACTAACTTATTTTACCAAATTCCTCACTTCCTGTTGGATGGGTAGTAGAGCAAGCATCTAGCTAGATGCACCAAGTAATTTGACACATTTAATTCATAGGCTCTCATGGTTGTGTTTTGGATATACAAGCTACCTTTGAATACTTAGTTTATCTTCTAAAATTGCTCGGTAGGTCTTCTTGCCTTCGTCTAGCCCACGTGATGGAGGTGTTTTTTTTCCAGCTTCTAAATAGCTCGATCTCGCCCATCAAGCATTTTCTCCTCTCATGTAGTGTCTCTTGGCATGAATTCCCTTTCCACGCCTTCCTCTCCCTCACCTGTAGTGATTGAGCCTTAGCTTTGTTGGGGTAGTGACCCAGTGTTTTCACTGAATTGACAACTAGATCACAGGGTTGAGGATCACTATTCATTATGGCAGAGAGATTAGGGGGAAGTCATTAATTATTTGCAGTTGCAATTTTAGCGGTGATTACGATGTTAGCTAAATTTTGATACTAGTGTGTTATGACAGAGAAATGGAAGGAAAAAATTAAATATTCATATATTTATAACCGTAAATAGAAACGATGAATTGGTGATTAGTGGTAGTGATTTCAGCAAGAGGTAATAATGACAACAAGTGTATGGATGATTTAAAAAATTATGTACACAACAGATTCTCGTTGATGACAAGCGTTGTTTACAGCTATGATTAACATAGCTATGGTGCCCATTATCAATGTGATTATAACAATTAGATAGCAATTAATTGTGATTAACTGTCTAACGCTTAAATCATCTTACTTAAGTTTTAAATGTTTCATTTTAATAGGGATCATAACAGTTAGATAACAATTAAATTATGTTTAACTGTTATAATAGTTTTAATAGTTTGGCATAATATTTAATAGATCCATTTAATTGTGATTATAATAGTTATATAACAATTGAAGTCTGAGTAACAATTTTAATAGTTCAATAGTTTTGCATCATCTTAATCGTTTCCCTTTTTACAGCAGTTAAAATGATTCCATTATGGTTATGGAAATTATTCCTTCAAATAGTTTAACAAACTGTCTTTGCATTAGATTAATGGTTTAATGGTGATCATTGTGTTTATATCTTATACTAGTTTTAATTGCCTTTACAATAGGGAACTAATTGAGGACATGTTGAATTCATTAATGTTGTCCATGGAATCCCTTATCGGATAAATTGTAATTATTAATTATAAGTTGTTTTATTCTTCATGAGGTTTAAAAGGTAATATTTTGAAAAAGTATAGAACCTTGCTATATGGAATTTATAATTTATTAATGGAAAATAGTAATTAAAAGATTGTGAGGTACTTCAATGCCATATGATGTTTAAGGGTTGTCTTATTCTAAAGGAAGGCGGGGAAGTACTTTCATAAGTTTCCATAGTAGAAGAGGTTGGATGCTTGAGCTTGAATAGTTCTAGGATGGTAAAATACTATTAAGACACTTCTAGATGAAGTCAATTTAACCCTTTTGTGTGTAGATTTCATTGCATCTTTCCTGGATTCACTGAATAGAGTGCTTTCATTATAGTTTTAGTTTTACGTGTGATAGAGCTAGTTGGTTTCAAGCAAATTTGGATTTTGTGTTTTATTGAGGGTTGGAGTCTTTTTACGTTGCGCTTGGCTTCCTAGCGCGCTTGTCACAATGTGGTGACATGATTCCTTGAATTAGGATCATTGCGCGCATTGATTGGTAAGCACAAATGATGCCTGGATTGGGTAATACGCTTTATGTTGAGGGTGTTGTTGTTCATTGTAATTGATGTTTGTACTTGGTTCTGTAACATTTTAATGTGATTGGGTTCTTGCTCGCCATAAAGGTTATAGTGACTTGTGGCGTTGATGTTGGTTTCTTTGGTTGATCTTCATGTTGTTAGTAAGCTTAGTCATTTTTATACTTTGTCTGGTTGAAGGTTGTATATTGGTTCCAGCTGCATGTTGTGCTAGTATGCTAGGTTGTTATGTTTTTAGGTTGTGTGATTTGCATGCATTATGTTCGTCATCATGTTGCGATGTTTGAAGGTATTTTCATTATTAATTTCCTTCTTAAAAGAAACAATTACTGATTATGTGAGGCTTGTTGTCATAATGACGAGGTTCATTGCATATGGTATCGTAGCTGGTTTGACCCGTGAGTTGGGATCACTACGACTTCCATTAATTACATACTTTATTATAAAATTTCGCTAATTAAATTGATTTGTATTCGTGCAAGTAATCAAGGTTAGAGGATGTCGTGGAGAAAGATGATGAGGTTCTAGGGGGGAGGAGTCGCAATGCCCCCAATAACATCCATGCCCGAGGGATCTAACCTTGAGGGACACAAACATGTTTTCGAGAAGGAACATATAGTTGTGGGTGATGTGGTTGGGATGATGAGGTCCTTTCAGAGGATGTCTGAGGCCAGGTCATTGAGACTTGTTGAGGGTCCACCGCGTGCCCCACTCAGTACTGGTAGAATTCAATGGGAACTAGAGAAGGTTAAGTTTCTTGATTTCTTTGGTGCCTCGAATGACGTAGACGTTGAGGTATGGTTGGAGAATATGGAGATGTTATTTTCACTTCGTGACTATACCTCCAAAATGAAGGTCTGCATGGCAGTATTTCAACTGAATGGGAGTGCTCTTCTATGTTGGAAGATGCTCTTGCCATAATTGAACATGGCAGTAGAAGACATGTCATGGAAACTATTCGAGGAACGGTTCTGAGAGGGGTATGTGTTTGAGGAATTAATTGAGTGTCACACCAACGATTTCAATGCCTTGCGACAGGGTGGTTGTATGGTGCACGAGTATGGGGCTTGTTTCATGGATTTTATCAAGTATGCTCCACGCTTGAATACAAAGAAACTTAAGGTCAAAAAGTTCATGTTTGAACTTAATGTTAGCATTCATGCGAAGGTGAGGATTTCGATGCCTCAAACCTTGTATGATGTTGTCCAGAAGGCCCTCATAGCAGAGGAGGATATTATCAGCCTGGATCAGACCAGGACTCAAGCAAGACAAGCGGGACATGTGTCATCTAGTGTGCAATAACATCAGAGATGAGCTAGACATTCACACAGATATCATGGAATAGAGAGAGGATCCAATTTCACTACACCTCAACAACAGAGTCTTTACAAAGGACCACAACACAAGTAGCAATGTCGACTGCACCACCAACATTTTAGGCCTGTTCAACATAACAGACTAGGGTTCCAGGTCGGTGGGCCGTCAGTGTCTACTTCAGGTACGAGGAGTACTGGACCGAAGAAAGGGGGTTGGACATGTGGATAGCCACATTACCAATGATATTTCCTAGTTGAGAGGACTAGAGTGTCTGGATCATTCAGACCCACTACCATGGGAGATTTAGGCAAGGCCCATCGAATTCATGCAGCAGTGAATAACTACCAGGAAGAGAACCAGATGAATGTACTCGAGACATAAGGTACATTCACTGACCAGACCCTTAGTATTTTCATAGATCTAAGTGATACAAAGAGTTTTACTTCTAGTGAAATGCTAAAATGAATTAAGATAAAGGTAGTCGAATAGGAAGGGTTTAGCTTTGTCAAAATGGATTCATGAGAAAAACAGAAGGTTGGAGGGAACGTTATAGGCTGTAGACTTAACCTGCGAGAGTTTGTTACTAGGGACAACCTGTACATCACAATATTATGGTATTATGACATCATGATTGGTATGGATTGGTTGGAATCGCATGAGGCGATATTCAAATGTAAGATGAATCGGTTTCTCTCGGTCGATGGTGAGGGCTAGAGATGCATGATTGTAGGTAGGAACTGGAAATTTTCCCTAAGATTCATATCTTCCCTACAACTACAGAAGAGCATGTGCAAGGGATTCAAGTTATATGTGATCTTTGCGTTAAACAAAAAAGGTGTGGTGGAAGGACTGGAAAACCTTCCGGTAGTACGAGAGTTTGCGGATGTCTTCCCAGAGGATTTACTGGGGTTTCTGCCTGAGAGAGAATTAGAATTTACCATATACCTAAAACCAAGAACGAAACTGATAGCAAGAATGCCTTATCGAATGTTCACCCCTGAGTTACAGGACTTGAAAATGCAATTAAAGGAGTTGGTAGACCTAATACTTATACGTTCAAATGTGTTGTCGTGGGGTGTTCATGTTATTTTCATATGGAAGAAGGATGGTTCAAGGAGAATATGAATTGAATACCATCAATTGAACAAGGAAATGATCAAGAACCAGTATTTGTTTCCTAGGATTGATGATATGTTTGATCATATGAAGGGCACGACAATGTTTTCGAAGATCGACTTGAGATCAGGGTATCACTAGTTGTCAATCAAGGAGGAAGACATCACTAATACCACTTTTAAGACAAGGTTTGGATATTACGATTTCACTATTTTATCATTTGGACTAAAAAATGCCCCTAGGGTATTTATGATCTTGATGAACGAGGTGTTCCATGAATACTTGGACACATTCGTCCAAGTATTCATTGAGGATATTTGGATATATTCTCGAATGATGGAGGAGCATGATGAACACTTGCACCTGGTACTATCGCCTCTACGAGAGAACAAATTGTTTGGGAAGCTATCAAAATTCTTGTTTTATCAATCAAAGATTCATTACTTAGGGCATGTCATCTTTGACGAAGGTATCATTGTGCATCCACCAAACGTTGAGGTTATTATGGAATGGCTTACGCCGATGAATGTCCTAGAAGTGTGTAGCTTCATGGGTTTAGTGGGATACTATCGATGATTCATCGAGGGTTTTTTGAAGATAGAAAATCCAATTACGGAATTGCAGAAGAAGAACAAGAAGTTTGTTTGGATCGAGAAATGCATAGAATCATTTCAGAGGCTCAAGGAGTTTTTGACGACAACACTGATACTAAAGGTCCCTGACATGGATGAGGAGTCTTGATCAAATATTGCCGAGTGATTACTTACATATTGAGAATGTTGCGAAGGCATGAGGAGAACTATGTGACGCACGATTTGGAGTTGTTAGCCATTGTTTATGCCTTGAGAGTATGGAGACACTACCTTTTTGGATGAAAATTGGATCTAAAAATGGATCACTATTGTTTACAACACATCTTTATGCAAAGTGACTTGAATGCGCGACAACAACATTGGTTGGAATTGCTTATCAAGTACGCTTTTGATATTACTTACACAAAAGGAATAGTGAACAGAGTGGCTAATGCTTTGAGTTGGAGACCACACATATTTTCGGTGATCCCTCTTCATACAAATCTACGTGAAAAGATTCTAACTTTACAGCGCAATGATGACTCGCATAAAGAGTTCCACGATTTTATTGAACAAAACACAATGATGGTACCAAAATTTGAGGTATTTATTGTGGACAACGAAGGATTATTGAGATTTAATAATCGGACTTACATGTTTCCCAACCACAAGTTGATGATTTTGATCCTAAACAAGGCTCATAGAGAAGTGTACATGGCTCATACTCAAGTCACGGAGATGAGGGAAGACCTTAAACCTTTATTCTTCTCGAAAGAATTGAAGGCATACATAGTCAACTGTATGGAAATATGTCTAGAATGTGAGAAGGTGAAGGTTGAACATAATCATCCCACATGATTAATTCAACCACACGGTATTCTGGAATCAAAATGGGGGGTCATTTCAATGGATTTCATTGTTGTATTGTCGATGACGGGAAGGAGACATGACTCAATTTTTGTGGTAGTCGACACTCTGACGAAGGGTGCTCATTTTATCCCTGTATGTACAACATATTAGGCACCTAACATAGCTAGATATTTCATCGGTGATATTGTGAGGCTGCATGGCATGCCTAAGAAGATTATATCTGATAGAGTATTGATGTTTACAAGTCAATTTTGGACTAGTTTCCAAGAGGCCTTGGGAACCCAACTTAACTTTAGTACCGCGTATCAGCCGGAGACAGACGGGGAGACCGAACAAACAAACCAAATCTTGGAGGATATGTTGAGTATGTATGTAATGGAACAACAAAAGAGCTAGGAATAATTCTTGCCACTGGTGGAATTTGCACATAAAAACAGTTATCAAAGAACCATTAAGATGGCACCTTTCGATTTTCTTTACAGAAGATCATGTATGATGCCTTTGAGTTGGGATAGGCTTGAGGATAGGGTCTTGGTGGGACAAGAAGCGATCCAATAAATGGAAGTCCAAATGAAAACAATAAGACAAAGAACAAAGGAAGTGCAACATCAAAAAAGAGTTATTTCGATGCGCATCGTGTTGACTGTAGTTATGAAGTTAGAGATCGAGTCTTATTGTGAGTGAAACTGCATAAGAGTTCAATGAAGTTTGGAAATGGTGATAAACTCTCTCCTAGGTTCATGGGACCCTTCTAGATTGTGTAAAAAAAGGGGGCTATGGCCCATCAACTAGCCTTGCCTAATTCTTTGAGGCGTATGCACAATGTTTTTCACGTATCTATTTTGAGACATTATGTTAGTGATCCTACACATGTTATTGATATGAGTTCCTTCCAGGTATCAGATGAGGTTGTGCTCACGACAGAGACAATCCACATCTGGTACCATCACATTCGACAACTAAGGAATCGAAGAATAGATCGGGTCAAGGTCCATTGGGACAACTATAGTCTGCACTCGACGACAAGGGAGGACATATATGATATGCATTAGCAGTTTCCATTTTTGCTTGATAGCTAGACATATGATATTGTGATACACTTTATTTCAACACTTACATACTGTGAAACTTCGGGACAAAGTTTAAAATAAGAGGGGTTCTATGTAACATCCTGCTCTTGCACGCACTGAGCAGACTTATTTTTTGAGGACACTTGCGTGCAAATGATCCAATTCATTATACAATTGGTTGTTTTGATTATGATTATGAGATGTTGTGGATATGATGATATATTATTTTTTCTATATTTTCATCGATCGGTTCTATTGACTGGGTTCTCGTGAGTGTGCATGACTCTAGACATTAGAGGATATTGATGGCATCGATGGATCTCCTTTGACTTTAGATCTATTTAGGGAATGGACTATTATGGTTTGAATATTTTTGATATTACAGATGTGACATATGAATAGATATTATGATGTTGATTTGTATAGATAACATGTTTCATTGATGGATGCATGATGACGATAGCTTGCCAACGAGACTCGCATTTGGGGTAAAGGGGTCACACATGACAATCAGAGACATTAAGGGAGAGGTGTATCAAAAGCCCTGCCACGACCTACTAACAGCCCTACCATGGCTCAATCTATAAGTTAACAATTACCTAGTTCAAGAGATCCATGATGCCATAAGGGAAGACTGTGGTAGTTGCTCATGAGATTTTAAGGGGCACACAATAAGGCAGGGTCGTTATTCCTTAAAGTCCCTTAGTCTTCCACAAGATCACCTGACGGAGTATTGACTCATGGGTTTTACGGCTACCAAATTCAATCAAAAGGTGAGTGTCACCCTTGGATCATGTAGTGCATCTTGAAGGGCACATCGTGCAAATAAAAACAAAATGCAGGCGAGTGACACCCTTGGAGCATGTAGTGCGTCCTGAAGGGCATGTCACGATTTTAAAATGGTAAGTTATTAAGCATAGTTCCTAGAAAACTATGCCTCCTTAGGACTTGGTCAGCCTTAAAATGAATGAGGTTATGAGTAAAGTTTACTAACAAATTTTCCCCCCTAAAAAATAAAAAATAAAAAATAAAAATCGCCAAGCCTAGTGAATTTAAAACCGGGGTCTAAGTAGAACATGTGATAAAAAAAAAAATCTAAATGGAGTTGTAACAAAAAGGGAGTAAATAAAATTCAAAATTTAATAATTCAAGTAATATTTTATTGAAGCATTAAATTATTAAAAGGGTAAATTGTTGCTTATGTATAAACCTGCTAATTCTGAACTTAGATAGAAAAGTGGAAAATTAAAGAAAAAGCGGAATGCCTAACATAGTAGGGAATATAGTAGTTGGAACCTTCTAATTGTGAAATCAACTAGAATTTAGGAAAGGCATAAGGCATTTAAGAATTGTTAGGGAATAAAGGGACACCGAGGAGCATTTTGAGGAACGCTTTTAGGTGGGTGAGGTAAACAGGCTAATTTAATTAATTAATAAATTGATTTTCTGGTGCAACTAAGGGATCGTGTGACATGTGTACGGGGGAGGTTTATCCTAATTAAATTTAATAAAAAAATCTAATGAGGCTTTGAGAAAATAATCACTAAGAAAACAATATAAAAAGGATGTTGGAGGAGGAGTATGGATCACGTCTTGTATGCGTAAGGTTATGTTACCATAATTTTATCTTGACTAAATTTTTCTTGTGGGAGTTGGGATACCCCGCTTGGATAATGAGTGGTAGCTCGACCTTGTGAGGCTAGCTATGAGTTAGAATTATTTTGTATTGTGTGTGGGTCCCCTTTGCGGCTCGGGGGGCTCAGGGGGAAGAAGAATACACCTTGCGTTGGTTGGGAGGTACCAGTGAGGTCTCAGTGGTTGGCAAGCAGGAGATGAGTGGAGCTCAAGGGCTAGAGAGAGACCTCGGTTTCTTCTCCTTCAGATACAGTATGCAAGTGTAAATTTCATTTGTAAATTAGTTAAAATTTTCCTGTGTTTAATGGTAATTTAGTTAAAAAAAATTGTGCATGATCATATGTGCTTCTCTTGTGCATAAATGGTTGGATCTCCTTTTCACAAATTTATGCGGGTGTTGATGAAGTCACCTTCTTGTTTCTTAAGTTTTTTTTTATTTTTTATTTTCTCCCAATTTGCAAGAGCGACCTAGTAATAAAGATTCTCCCAGCACTGCAGGCTACGTTATGCTATCCTTTAGTGGCCTCTAAACATCCACCCTTTCAATGTGTAAATTAGTTGTTAGTGGTGATTCAGATCCCCTTTCCCATGTCCTTTCAGCTGATTATCTATCACATATTATTCCATTAAGAAATCCAAGGTCTTGTCTGAGAGGATTGCATGCATTTTGCGTACTTCATGTCTAGCCCTTGAATGATTCGGAAGTAATCACAATCCTCTACTTAAACATTATTATTTCTTGATCTAGACTATTTCCACCTTCCAAATATTTCGGATATTACCACTACTATTTATATATCAACTTAAAATAAGAAAACTAAGAATACTAATGGTGTATTATCACCTTTGTATTGCACATTGAGAAACCCAGATTTCATTTTAGTCGTTATCTTGTTTATGTCCACATTTAAACATTCCATCCGATCGCCTTTAGTTCAATCACCTGTTGCAATACCCTGTGCTGTGAAATAATCGTCCTTGTGTGACCACATCTTGACCAGTGGATCCCCCGTACTCTCTATAGCAGGACACCACTCTAATTTATGACCTTAGCACTGGCCTTTACTTACCAACTTTGTTGGCGCTTACCTCCCACCACTTGTTTTGGCTCTTATTTCCAATTCAATATCTCTCGACCTGTGATATCACCTAGATCATGTTCTTACTGAAGGTTGGTTTTACCTACACATACGAAAGGAAACAATTTATACTAATGGAATTATGTTTATAGATATTGAAAGTTCGATCCATAATTTGTGTTATATTTAACTTGCATTGTTACAACTACAATAATAATAAAAGAAGCTTCGATCGAGAACTAATAGATCCATGTTAGAATATTTTTGTTAATATTACTTACACCTTCCAAGATTGGTGAACTAATGTATATAACCGACCTTAATATTGTAAATGTTAAAATATGGAGTTCATGTTGAGTTTTAATTAGTGAAAATTCTATTGATATCATTAACAAGTTAAAATTCTATACAAGTCCTTAAATCCTTTGGACAAAGCCTTTATAATTTTAGAAATAGACGGAGATTTGTTCGATCCACATCAAGAATATGTTAGTGCACATAGGAAGTTTTATTTTTAAATAAATTTAGAGTAATTTCCTAGACTAGCTTATTTTACTGAATTCCTCACTTCCTATCGGATGGGTTCTAGAGTGAGCATCTAGCTAGATGCACCCAGTAGTTCCACGCATTGAAGACTTAGGCTCTCACGCTTGTGTTCGGGATATACAAGCTACCTTTGCATACTTAATTTAGCTTCTGAAATTTCAAGACAGGTCTTCTTGCCTTGATCTAGCCCACATGATCGAGGTGTTTTTTTTCCCGCTTCTAAATAGCTCTAGCTCGCCCAACAAGCATGTTCTCCTCTCATGTAGTGTCGCGTGGACTGCGTGCGCTTTCCACGCCTTCCTCACCCTCACCTGTAGCGACTGAGACTTCTCTTTGGTGGGGAAGTGACCCAACTTTTTCACCGAGTTGACAACTAGATCACGAGCTAGGGATTCATATTCATTGTGGCAGAGATGTCAGGTTGAAGGAATCAATGATTTGCAATGGCAATTTCGACAATGATTACGGTGTTAGCTAAATTTTGATATGGTTTTGTTATGACAGAGAAATGGTAGGAAACAATTAAATATTCATATATTCATAATCATAAATAGCAACGATGATGTAGCGATTAGTGGTAGTGACTTCGACAGGAGGTAATAATGACAATGAGTGTATGGACGATATAAACAATTGTGTACACAACATATTATCTTTGATGACGGATGTTGTTTACAATTGTGATTAAAAAAACTATGGTACCCATTATCATCGTGATTATAACAATTAGATAATAGTTAATTGTGATTAACAGTTGATCTCTTAAATTGTCTTGCTTCAGTTTTAAATGTTTCATTTTAATAGGGATCTTAACAATTAGATAAAAATTACATTATGTTTAAGAGTTATAATATTTTTAATAGTTCAACATCATCTTTAATAGATCCTTTTAATTGTGATTATAATAGTTATATAACTGTTGAATTATGAGTAACACTTTTAGTAGTTCAATAGTTTTGCATGAGGTTCATCGTTTCCCTTTTTAAGACATAAGACAGTAAAAATGATTCCATTATGGTTATGGAAATTATTCCTTCAAACAGTTTAACAAACTCCCTTTGCATTAGATTAATGGTTTAATGGTGATCATTGTGTTTATCTCTTATACTAGTTTTAATTGCCTTTACAACAAGGAACCAATTGAGGACATGTTGAATGTTGAATTCATTAATGGTGTCCATGGAATCTGTTATTGGATAAATTATAATTATTAATTATATGTTTCTTTATTCTTCATGAGATTTAAAACGTAATATTTTGAAAAAGTAGGGAACCTGGCTATATGGAATTTATAATTTATTAAGGGAAAATAGTAATTAATAGATTACGAGGTACTTCAGTTCCTTATGGTGTTTAAGGGTTGTCTTATTCTAAAGGAAGGAAGGGAAATATTTTCATAAGTTTTCATAGTAGTTGAGGTTGGATGCTTGAGCTTGAATAGTCTTAGTATGGTTAAATGCTATTAGTACACCTCTAGATAGATGGAATTTAACCCTATTGTGTGTAGATTTCATTGTGCCTTTTTTGGCTTGATTGAATAGAGTGCTTTCGTTATAGTTTTAGTTTGATGTGTGATAGAGCTAGTTGGTTTCAAGCAACTTTGGATTTTGTTTTTGATTGAGGGTTAGAGGCTTTTTACGTTGCGCTTGGGTTCCTAGCGCACTTGTCACAATGTGGTGACATGATTCCTTGAATTAGTATCATTGAGTGCGTTGATCGATAAGCACAAATGATGCTTGGCTTGGGTCATGGCCTTACCATTGAGGGTGTTGTTGTTCATTGTAATTGATGTTTGTACTTGGTTCTGTAACCTTTAACATGATTGGGTTCTTGCTCGCCGTAACTCACTTGTGTCGTTGATGCTGGTTGCGTTGGTTGATCTTGATGTTGTCAGTAAGCTTAGGTTGTTCAAGAATAAAACTTATTTAATTGTTTTTCTTGAAGGCACGCTGGGTAAGGCAAGGACTAAGTTAGATCTGATCGACTCCGTGGTACCATTGCACAAAGATCATAACAACCAATTTTCTCGCATTACTAACCAAAAATTACAACGTTAATAATGACAACAGACCAATACGACATCATTTGACTGGCTTCTTCCTGCATGCGTTTTGTAAGTCGACTCATAACACAACACTTTAAGGTCATCAATAAGACAAGACATCGTAACCCAGTAATAGAGCTATCCATAGGCCCTCATTCCAATCTGGAATTTTCTTTTCTCGTTGTTTCCCAAGGATTAATGGAACTACTGTAAAATCAAAATTATCGACAACTAGAAAAAATCGAAGATATTGGAACTGGTATCAACAGAGAAGGCTCTCGTTGGTTTAACGACAGACCCAGCTCTTAGTAAAGAAGGAGAATGGTAAAATAAGAGAGACGAGAGACTCATTGGAAAATAATTTTCTAATATTTACCCTTGACATCTCAGATCTAATACCACAGGTTCGAGATGAAGGAAACAAGAGCTGTTGTATCAAGTGGAGGTCAAGCACTGTGAAAATTCCTCGAACACATCTCATAAATACACTACCAATTTCAATTGAAGTATCGAGGTCCCGACTTCTGAAATGCACTACCGATGTAAGATATTGATATCCTAAATTTAATTAAAGAAATTTACCTCAGATTTCCGGAACAGAGACTAAGAATATTATCATGGTAACATTCATCGTCAGGATTTAGGCGGCGAAGAAAGGAAGGTGTCTCTACAAGTTACTACGATGTTAATAAGACGGAATTCAAAGGCGTACCTGCATTCGAAAAGATAATTCACCTCGTGGAAAAATCAACTTCGATATTGTCCCAAACAAAATAAGACAGAGGACTGATAATAATAGAATAGACAGTAAAGGAACAAAGCATAAACATTTAAGAAAAAAAAAACAAAACGAATATCATTAAATGGATATTATACCCAAGTCATACAGGTGGATCAGAGATGGATGTGTTAGAATTGTCAGTGCGGAAAACACAATTCACAGTGATAATTAACAATTACACACATAAGATATAGATACAGGGATTTCAGGTGGTTCACTCAAACATTGGACTACGTCCACCAAGCATAGGCATCAGTTCTCTTATTATTCTGATTATGGAAATTACATCAGATTTGCAAGTCTCTCATGCACTCAGTCTTTCACAGTCGTTGTGTCTCTATAGGCTTACATGAATTTATACATTCACACATGAAACTAAATATTAAATGCAATCCCTATCCATATTCTAACTTGGTCTATTTAGTTGAACCAAGGTAGAATAATATGATCCAAATATGTTTTTGGTAATTGGTTGTCACCAAATCCCAACAATCTCCACCTTGACAACAATTAACCTGATACCTTTCTTCTTCCTTTTGATCATCACCTTTTCTGCAAGCCAAGAGAAGCCAAGCACCATTGCAACTTCTCTAATCTACAAGCCAAGAGAAGCCAAGCAACACTGCAACTTCAATAAAACCAGAGCTCACGATCCTACACTGTGTGACTTGGGTAATAAGTTTGGATTTCCTGAGGGGTCACCCACCTCCAACATGTCTCTATAACTATGTTGTGAAACACATTTAGTGATAAGCCCTTCTATCCAAAACACTTGTATTACAATATACATTACAATCATCACATATTATCTCAGTGTAACCATTATAGGTGACATTTGTGCTTCTCAAACACTGAAGCACCCATTTCACTGCAACACCTAAATCTGTCACGTTTCTGACAACATCATTAGCATGTGAAACTTTTGGTCTTAACCATTTCATGGCATACAACAGACCTCCTACTAAACTTACACGAGACATAACCTTTTCTTCTTTATGGACAAACCCTATAATTGAAGAAAACTTATAGTGGAAAGCAAGAGGGATACAAACTGGTTTTACAATGTTCATTTTGAACTCCAGCCACAACTTACCATTACCATCTCTGTGTACTTCTATGCCCTTAATTTGTTTTTCTTCTCCTTGATCCCTCATCTGAATTTTCATGTCCATCTGAGTCACTTTCTTACTGATTTTATCGATGCTTCGGCTTGCATCGAGCATATCATCAGCAAAGAACATCAAGACTATGAATGTACTATAAACTGTATAGTCATTCCTACCCTTTGAAAAAATCTGACTCACTATGAAGGATTCAAACATCTTGTACATTTGCCTGGGTACCATTAGACCATACAATGAATTACCTACCATGCAAACAAATTTACCGTTGCGATATTGAATCAACCCTTTTGGTTGTTCCATACATACTATATCTCTGTCAATGATGACCTTGTGAGAAGTAGGATCCCACACACAACATCCCTTTATACCATCATCACAACTTGCAGAGATATAAAACAAGGAGTAATTCAGAAACAAAGATTTTAAGTCTGGAACTGATTTACCTTTTACCAGTACCTGCAATTCTTTCTTGTTCTTATGACCTTAATGCTTCTTCCATAAACAAGAAGATACATCTATCACTTCAGATGCCACTTCAGTACTTTCGTCCAACTTATAAAGGTTATCAACCTTTGTTGCCTTCATGACTACTAAATTCCCTTTTGACACTATGAGAGCTCCACCTTGACCTGTATACTTATATCCACAAGAATCCAACACTCCTAATGAAATCAAATTTGATTTAAGATCAGGTACATATCTAACATCTGTTAATTCCCGAACAATACCATCGAACATCCTAATTCTAATACTACCAACCCCAACAGTTTTACAGCGAATATCATTTCCCATAAACACTATGCCCTCATCAACAGATTGGTAAGAAAAGAACCAATTTCTATGTGATCACATGTGGTGGGAGGCACCTGAATCTAACTGCCATTATTTTTTATATTGTAAATTACTAGAAATGGATAAAAGGTGATCAATTATACCTGAATTTGTTACAGCCAAATTTGCTTCCTTCATAGAGTTTTCCTCAGATTCCTTTCTCTTCCATCAATCTTTCTTGAGATGTCCTATTTTACCACAGTGCCAGCATTTTTGTTTACCTTTTCTCTATCTTGACTTAGATCAGAAAGAACTTCTGTCATTCTTTTCTGTGGTTCGACCTCTGATGAACATCGTCTTTGAAGTTGACATTTCTTTACTAGATTTTCTCCTTATCTCCTCCGTCAACAAAGATCCCACAACAGAGTCATAATCTAAAACATCTGTTGAGCTAAAGCTAATGGAGGTAACTAGATTATCGCAAGATTCAGGAAACGAACACAATAGTGTAGTAGCCTTATCCTCATCTTCAAATTTAACTTCCATACTAATCAATTGAACTATAAGGGTATTGAAGGTATTTAAATGGTCAATGAATTTTGTACCTTCTTTCATTCATAAACTGTACAGTTGTTGTCTCTTCACGTAGATTTTGCTTGTCAAAGACTTTGTCATGTATAGAATTTCCAACTTGCTCCACAAACCGACTGTTGTCTTCTCCGAGACAATATTGAATAGAACATCATCGACCAAACATAGGTGTATGACACTCATTGCTCTTGCATCCATCTCATCCCAATCATCATCTATTATGGATATAGGTTACTTTACTTTTCCCAAAAGCACCTTCACCACACCTTGTTGCACGAGAAGATTGTGCATCTTGAGCTTCCAAAGCTCAAGGTTGTTTTTACCACTAAACTTTTCAACTTCCTCTGCATCTTAGCCATTAGCCCAGAAAATCTCCTAATGTCCAAATCACCGCTTATAATAACCAAGGCCCCTTTTAAAAATAATGCAGAGGAATGATTGATCTAAACTTTACAAGGTTTATTAAAAAGGTTTACTCAAAAAACCCCTGGAAAGATTTAATACAAAATCTTTTATTAAAGAAAAAGATTCACCTTTTTAACTTCACTTTATACCTTTGTTTTATATACTATATTCCCAATATAGTAATTCCTAAAAAAAAATAAAAAATATATAAATTCAATTTTGAAAAACCCAAAGTATTTCACCATACCTTAACTTTTCAAAAAATAAAGCATGCCAATATTTTTACTTGGGATATCGCGGCTCAACAGAGCACTCCCACAATGCTCCCTCCAATTCTTTCCATAATTGCTTAAGATCGGCGAGACCCTAGCACTGATATTTTAATAAAAAAGAGACCCAGAGCTGATATTTGAAAACAACGCTCCTTTTGAGAAACCCACGCGGCCTTGCCAACACAGCGATCTCAACGTAGCGTTTTCAGCGAGTGGCTCTTCCAATCTGCGGTTTCTTCAGGCTTCGATACCACTTCTTAGAATTTTCAGTGTGGAAAACACAATTCACAGCGATAATTAACAATCACACACATAAGATATAAACATGGGGATTTCACGTGGTTCACCCAAACGTTGGGCTACATCCACCAAGAATAGGCATCGGTTCTCTTATTATTCAGATTATGGAGATTACATCATATTTGCAAGTCTCTCATACACTCAGTCTCTCACAGTCGTTTTGCCTCTATGGGCTTACATGAATTTTTACATTCACACATGAAATTGAATATTAAATGCAATCCCTATCCATATTCTAACTTGGTTTATTTGGTTGAACCAACGTAGAATAATAGGATCCAAATATGTTTTTGGTAATTGGTTGTCGCCAAATCCTAACAGGATGTTGCACAAAAATTCCTCAGAATTTATATTAAAATGCTAGACAATACATGCTTGGATTTAAATATGTTTTCACATAGCAAGACATCTTCAAATTGTTAGATATAAAATCGAATTGGCTATTTGAAAATCTATTAATGGTCAATCAAATAGTCGATCGTTGCAATATAAATATATAGTATCATCTTTTAACAAGTTCTGATGTGAATATGACATTCACGTTGAATTTCTTGTTTAAAAAGGAAATAATCAAATACTAAAAATTATCTAATTCTCTTAACTAGAGAAGGGTTTTGTAAATGAAAACCTCAAGCACATTTTATAAATCTAACTAAGCTTGTGTTTTGTAAATGAAAACCTCAACCAGAAGCACATTTTATAAATCTAACTAAGCTTGCATAAAAAATTATTAAGATATCAACCAAGCTAAACGATCTTATACATTCCATATTTAAAACATTTATATCATCAATTGCAATTGTAAATTGTATGAGAAGATGTTGTCTAAGAGTATATACAACTAAAATTAAATACGATAACTAGAATGGAGATATGTGATTCCAATATTCAACTTGGGTCTCACACAAAATTTTAGATCAATAGCTCAAGCTTCTCATCGCAAGGACAGGGTTCCACCTTGCACAAGCTTGTAGCCCAACTCACACATGTAAACTTAGTCAATAGTAATTTCAAAAACATCTTATTCGTCCAACAGTATAGGGTATGTCTCCTTCCTCACCTTTCTTTTATAAAATATTTGGTTTGGAATTTGTCTTTAGCTAATTTTTTAGAATTAAATTAAAGATTATAAACCCCTAACACATGTCACACTTTCCTCAAGTTGTACATGTTTAATCCTTTTTAATTTAAACAATATCTCCTCTTACTTGTCCCTTAGTTCCCCAAATCCTCTTTTATTGTGTCTCCTAACTAATTTACAATTCGAGTTTTACTAGGACTTTTCTCTTAGTAGGTTTTAGAGTTTAGATTGACTTTGGATTCTAGATCTGTGTTGACTACTCCTGTCAAGAAAATAATTTATTTTAATAAAAATTTCTTTTATTAATTTTTACACGTGTCATAATATTGTATTCTCCTTATAATAATTTTATTTAGCCTAATCTCCCTTAGACCCATTTCTATAATTTGGTTAGGAATAAACATTTTTTCTTGGTTTTTATTAAGTTCCCTTCCATAAATGAATACAAAATTATTTAAATACATAATCTCTTTTCTATGAGTTCTAAGTAATTTTTTTTTCTCCAAGGTCTTATAGATTTTTAGTAATTCAATATTTTATTTATGCGACGTGCCCTTCAAGATGATCCTTCGTGATCTAAGGGTTCCACTCACCAATTGACTTAGTTTTGAAGTTGTCTGATGCTTGGAGTAAATACTCCACTTGTCGACCTTGTGTGAGACTAAGTGATTACTAAGGAATAAGGAATATTCCTTATTTTTCACCCCTCAAACATCCCCATGAGTGATTGTCTCAGTATGTCCTCACAACATCATGAACCTATCAGAACAAGGTAGTCATTAACCTTTAGTTTAGGTCATGACGAGAGTGCTAGTACGTTGTGATAGGGATGCTGCCACACCTCTCCCTCATCCATATGATATCTTTGTATGACCCCTTTGCTCCATATGTGAGTCGGATTAACAAGAGTCACCATGCTTTCATCCACTGACAAATATAATATCAATAAATCATTTATAGGAAATCCATAACCGAAATCATCATATAACATATGCCTAATAAATCAAGTACTCTAACCAAAGTAAATAATCCACTCCCTAACTCAATCCATGGTCCAAGGAAGTTGGTTGATGTCATCAAGATCATCATCATGTCATGCTTCTTGCACACTAAGGAAATCTCATCATAATTCTTGTGAATGTTATACATCAATATAAATAACATATCAATTTCAATACTGGATCATAACATAAACATATAAACCAAACTCATAATAATAATGTACCATGTTTTAAACTAGATCACTTTCTTGCAAGCGTCCTCAAAGAATAAGTCAGTGTATGAAATGTGATAAGTGGAAATCGATGTTACATACACCCCCTCTTGTTTTAAACTTTGTGTCGAAGTTTGTATATACAAACAATGGAAGAAATAAATATATTTGATACTAATCTATATATCAAGCTATCAAAATAAATAAGGAAATTGTTGACACATCTCATATGCGTCCTCCCAAGTAGCAGAATGTGAACTATAATTGTCCCACTGAACCTTGACCTGATCGACTATTCGATGTCGTCGCTATCGAGTGCAATGGTCCAATATGTGGATTGGATCTACTATGAGAGAAGCCTCATCTAATAACTCATGTCTTAAGCACTGTAGACTGATGTTTGGCCTGGAGGTTATTCACCATTACTTGAATCCTATGGGCCTTGCTGAAATCTCTTACTATCATATGTTCTATTGATATGACAATTATTTCCTTCTCAATAGGACAATCTCTCTAAGAATGGGGCTCTCCACAAGTCCAACATTCGTTCTTAGGATCAATGCTCCTAGTTCCAGAGGAAGAATCCACTAGTCTAGTGTTCTAAGGTCCTAATATTTTCTTTAGAATAGATCTATCCTACTGCTGCTACTCATGATGACATGGTTGTTGTTGTTGTGGTGCTCTATACAGAGTCCTATGATGGGTAGCGTGTCTGTGGAGTGTAGAGAATACAGTTCCTATGGGTGTATCAAGATGCCCAGAATTATGTCTAACTCGTGTCTGCTATTGCGACACTCTAAATGACATATGTCCATTCTGCCTGGAAGGATTCCCTGACCCCCATTATCCAACTCTTCTTCATTGGTGAATTGTTTTTTAATTCATCCTGCAAAGTCTAAGGCATTAATATCGCCCTCTTATAACGAATGTTGAATTTGATACCAAACACAAACTTATTAACATTTAATTTCTCAGTGTTCAGATGCGAAGCATATCTCAACAACTCTATAAACCTAATCTCAACAACTCCATAAACCTAACCTCATACTCAGGTGTTGTACGACTAACCTGTCATAAGGTGTTGAATTGATTAAGTTGGCGCTCAATGAACTCCTCAGAAATGTACCTCTCACATAATCATTCCTCAAACATTTCCCAAGAGACGTCTTCAACGACCATATTCATATGTGGTAGGAGTGTCTTCCACCAAAGAAACACAATCCCTTTCAATTGGAAGATCATCATGCAGACCTACATGTTAGAGGTATGATCACGCAATGCAAAACACATTTCCATATTCTCCAACCAAGATTCGATGGCTAAACTGTTTGTGGAACCCAAGAACTCGGGAGATTTTTCCTTCTCAATTTCTCTGTGAACACTACCACTCAATACAGGAGCATGTTTTGAACCCTCATTGGGTACAAATTCTCTGCCCTCATCATGATCAAGGTGATTTATCATGATCAAGGTGATTTATGAGCACCTCTGACATCCTCTAAAAATACCTCATTATACAATCCCACACGATACTTCTACAATCCCAAATGGATAATCCGGTTTCAATATTTCCAATGAATCTCAACAATCTCTATTTTTTAGTTGTCATTGTTTCTCACTTAAAAAATACTATCAAACAAAACATACACGGGTATTTAAAAAATAATAGTTATTTCCTAGATGCATACAATGACAATATATTTCAAACTGGCACTAAGCTTTTTTCATTCCATGAGGTCTAGTTCCTGAAATGGTAAACCTTAGGGGCCCTTTGTGTACATTTGTCTATAACAAAAATTTAAATACTAAATTACAAAAGAAACATAAATTGGTACAACGATTATGCTTACAACATACAAGTGCACAACATACTAATACACATCATTGCCTTAAAATACCAACACTAAGCATTGGTGTGTACTACATATTTTAATCACAATGGTGCATATTTTAGATATTAAAAGCATTGGGGGATTCTATCAAAATTACACACTAGTGCACTATGTATATTATATGAACCAGTGCATCTCATATAAGTTATGAAGACGTGGTACGTACATACTACATAAAAGCATTGGCGCGTCCAACAACTTGTCTACTATAAGTTTTTGTAACGGTAACAATAACAATAATGGTAACGGTAACAATAACAATAGTGGTAGTGGTAATAGTTTCATCAAATGAAACATAGGAGCATTGGCGCGTCCAACCACTTGTCTACTATAGCTCTTGTAACGGTAGCAATAACAATAATGGTAGTGGTAATAGTTTCATCAAATGAAGTGGTGAATTTGTTATTGTTTAGAGCATCGATTCTTTTATTAAACTTTTATCACAATGCTGTATAAATCACACCGGTGCATAAATATGTATAAACCATGCCATTCAATTCAACTAAATACGATGCTATGATTTGTTACAATGCTAAGTTTTCCAATGTTATGGGTATGCAAATCAATTAATTATTAAAAAAAAAAAAAACCTTTTTTATAATATCGATTTTTTATATTTTAATTATTGTGTGTGCATATAATATTTTCATTAAAGTATAAAATTTAAAAAAATATACAAACTAATTAATCATCCATATATTTAATTAGAAGTGTAATATTTTGGTGATAGTAAACAATGCAATAGAATAAGAAATTTATTTTATTATGTAAGAATGAGAGACCATTTATTACAAAAAAATCTCACAACATAAAGGTCCACAATATTCAAAGTTTTAATAAATAATTTATGTAGTTATTGGTGACAGGTTGTCATCTAGTTAGGACAAAATGTCCACATTAAACAATATGTCAAATTTTCATGGACAAACATTTCAAAATATACAACTTGTAACATTAAATTATGATGATCACCATTCATCACATAAACTACTTTCATTTTTCTAGCTACTTGCATGCCTCATATCTTCATCCCTTGAACAATGTGTTGTACTTAGGTTATTTCAATTTTTTTGTTGATTGGATTGGTTTTGGCATGTCACATCTTCATGTTTCATGTTCAAACATAGAAATCAAGTGTAATGAGGATGTATTCATTTGTAGTATAATATACATGATGGTTTAAATAAAATAAAGAAAGTTCTATAGCAATGTTTGTTTCATAAATAATACGCATTCTTTCAAAGTCATTGTTCATGTTATCTCTCAAGATATCTTCTATTGGTTCCACTCCATATTTTGGTCACCACAAGTTTTATACATGATGAAAAATCATAGATATCATTAAAGGTTTGTTTTTGTTTCATTAATTATAAAATAAGGAAAGCCAAACAATATAGGTACTTACAAATTGTTTAATTAACCCTTATACTCCAACATATACTCACAACCCATATGTAATCCAATGCCAATAAAATGTTTTGATGGATATTTTTTGTATGTTAGCACCTACTAAAAAACATCCATAAACGATTGTAAATAAATTAAAAAATATACATAACAAAAAATATGAAATCTAATCCAAGGAAAATGCACTAATTACTTGTAAACTTTGTGACCTAATATTTTATTCCTTATCATCGTGTCTTATATGTTTAATGGAATCCATTTTGTTTTCTTTTCTCCAACAACAAAACAATTAACTAATATTTCATTTGATAATTAAACTCCCTATACATAAAGAGATTGAGGTTCGACCAAACTCGCATCTCTACGTTGATCTTGTCCAGTGTAAAAGAAATAAATAAGAATTTCTAATAGCTCTATGAATTATATGTGCATAGTGAATCATAGTGAATACGACTGGGCTAAACCGCATCTCTAGATGGTGTGATATCTACACAATATATGATGTCGCATGGATATGTCCTAGCCATCATGGATACGCAAACAAAACTTTCACCTTCCTCCTTTTCTAGGCCCAATCCGAAATGTAGATATATGACGTTTCATACAAACCAATGAATACATTCATTTGATTCATTATGTTGTCAAGATTGTTCCTCCTATAATGTAATTATGATAATTTATTTGCCGTATCCTTGTTCACTTTTCGTGACATCCCTATTGACATGTTTCATATATCACATCAATAATCATTTGGAATTTTATTAATCTTCTTGAAAAATGAAAAATGAAAAATAAAAAAAATAAAAAAATATCAATATTTATATGAAAATTATTATGACAAAAACATTAATTTGGTAATCTTTTGGACTAGTGTATACAGAGTATAAAAAAATGTTTTGAAATAATACTTTTTAAATGATTTTATTTGTTTATTATATTTATTTCTATTGCAAGTTGCATAGGTCTCACCGTTTTTTGTACTATAAATGGAAAGAATGTCTATATGTTTTTTCTACTATATTCCTCATACATTTATAAAAAAAAAATATTTCCCCATTAACTTTCAATGCCATTCTAGATAAATTCAGGATCAATTCATCAATATGTTCTTTCTACTATATCCCTCATATTTTTATAAATGTTTTCTCCCTCTCATTAACTTTATGAACCACTCTAGATGAATTGAGGATCAACTTGTCAATTGGGTTTAGCTCACGTGGTTGTGAGGAATGGGTGGTATTATCCCCACCCAAGATCAATTCTCATAAGTTCCACATTGAGCTCATAATCAGTATATTGTTGTAATGGCTTAGAGCATTGTTGTTGACCAACCTTTGCGCCCTAAATATTCTAGGGTTTTGTAACCTAAAAAAAATGAATTGATGACCAATTCATTATCATTTACATCCCTCATCATTTTTATCTCTTCTTACGATGGCCTTATTTTATTAGTCTTTGCAAAACATCCAACAAATACAAAATTAAATATTTGAAACATGTTAGAAATTATTGTTAACTCAACTTATAGTAAAAATACAAAAAAACATATTTATTACCTTTTGATCAACCTAATTTGTCTCATTGCAAAATTTCTATGAAACTTTTATTCTCTTTTCCACTTAAATTTTGAACAATTTTTCAAAAAAATTTCACATTTTTCATTTTTCTTTGCATGATATGTATTATCCAATACAAATTATTTAAACCTACATATAATTTAAATATATTACTTTTATATAAAAATTAAAATAACTAGACATATTTTCTTCTTGAAAAATGCTTCACTTTCCCTTATTATAAATGTTTTTCCATAATATTCTATTATCAATATTTTATCAATACAATCCTTACATAATAAAATACACAAATTATGAAATATGATTTACAAACCAAGTAGATAATTTTAGGCTAAAACTATTTTCAGCTTAGGTGGGGTGTACAACATGGTAACACACTAATATTCTTAGTACATATTTAAGCATCGGTACATTCTTACTATAAAGTGTACACCGATTAAATAAATAAAATGTTTGTTAACAAGAAAATATTAGAAAAATGATGCTTAATATAGTATTTCACACTAGTGTTTCATTCATGCATATTACGCACTACTAAGGATGAAAATATTGTTAAAAAATCCATGCCAAATAGTGTGTTGTTAATTTAAAAACCTGCTAATGTACTATTATTTTACAATGTGCAATTTAAACTAGAAAAACATTTAAAAAATTATAGCAATAGTGTTTGGAATCGAATCGAATGAGTGGTCCTAATTGAAGAGATACTCAAACCCCCATATATATAAGTAAACAAATCTAATAAATATCCATTGCCTAAACAATATCATTGTTAGGGTCGAATCGAATGAGTGGTCCTAATTGAAGAGATACTCAAACCCCCATATAAGTAAAAAATCTAATAAATATCTATTGCCTAAAAAATATCATTGTTAGGGTTTGTAGCAACATAATGAAAAGTGAAGCAATAAGAAAATTAGCGTTCAGAGTACCAAAGATAACTATGAAACAATAGAGTATAAATTTCAAATTTGCATGTGACCTATGATGATCATTTTGTTTAAAAATTTGGCTTTTTAGGAAAATATATCCACTCTTAATTTGACTTATTGTGCATTGGATAGACTTAAGGGAACCGATGTACTATGTGGATATAAACACACCAAATAAATAGTTTAAAATGAAAATAGAAGTACAAATCTCCATAACTAAAACTTTGTAGCGGTTTTCATTGACAAGAGTCTTTGTGAGTGTGTGTATCATAAATTAACATAATGGTTCATCATTTATGATATACATACATACCAATGTGGTAAATATGAATTAAGTGCACTGCTTTTTTATCAAATAATTTCAAAACTCTATTTGAAGTTCGAATGTTATTCAAAAGTTTAAGGTAGATATGATAGACTGCTATAAATTGAGGCCTATATGTTGTTGTTGGGTTTTTTTTGTGAGATCATGTAAGGTGATAATAATAGATGAGGAAATTTATCATCTATAATATTAAGTATTATTTTGATTAAGGATGGGAAATGTATCAACTCACTCATATAAGGTTGCGATGACTAATGGGAAACATGGGAAGGACGCCAATAGGAAAACATTTTCAATGTAATAATAAATACTCAAATCATGATCACAATCCTGCATAATATGGTGAAATCATAACTAATGTACATTATAAAACAAAAAATAATATAGATTAGAATTTTGATAGACTATGTACATTTTATGCTCAAGTACATGAAAATTCATAAAAAGTGTAGAGACCTAACTTATTTAGCCTATTAAATCTCGTAAATTTTAACAGATAATATTACTTCTACTTAAGCAATAAGTAATTTATTACAACATAAGCATATAAGCAGCATAAATTAGTTAATGATCCAGGTGGATATTGGTGGCCACCCACCTTTTCCGACTGGCTCAAAATAGTTTTCTGGCAATTTTGGCAATTTACTATTTTTAGCAGGTTTTAACTTCCGGGGCCATTTTGAGGGCCTAAATGAAGGTTTTTTGAGATCG
>SNQJ01S0010998.1:416251-436689 GCA_010110895.2 Picea sitchensis
TTAAGGCTAGCATTATAGTTTCGAACTCTAAATCATGATTGGCGTAAAGCTCCTTGTGTTTCTTCAACTTCCTTGATGCATAAGCTATCACTCTTCCATCCTACATTAGCACGGCCCCCAACCCTTTCTTCGCGGCATCCATGTAGACTGTGAAGTCCTTTTCCATATCCGACACTCGTAGAATTGGCGCACTAGTTATTAACCTTTTAAGCTCAATGAATGCACTATCACATTATTCCATCCATTCATACTTGACCCCCTTGCACTGCAAAGTGCTGATGGGTTTCACTATTTTTGAGAATCCTTCCACAAGTCTCTGGTAATAACCTGCTAGCCCCATGAAGCTTCTCACCTCATGGGCATTCTTCGGCACTGGCCACTCCATAATGGCCTTTACTTTTTCTGGGTCCACAGAGATTCCTTCACCGGAAATGATATGATCTAAATAGTGTATCTCTTTCTGGAAGAAGGAACACTTCGACAACTTCCCATACAATTTGTTCTCCCTAAGGCAAGACAACACCACTCGTAAGTGTTCCTCATGTTCTCTTTCGTTCTTGGAATAGATGAGGATGTCATCTAGAAAGACTTGTACAAAATGGTCTAAGTACTTCTGGAATATGTCGTTCATGAGGCTCATGAATACTATTGGCGCATTGGTCAATCCGAAAGGTACTACAACAAACTCGTAATGCCCAAACCAAGTTCGAAAGGCAATTTTTGGGATATTGCCTTCCTTGATCCTTAACTGGTGATACCCTGATCGCAAATTGATCTTTGAGAATACTTCTTCTCGTTTCATCTGATCAAAGAGGTCATCTATTCATAGCATTGGGTACCTATTTTTCAATGTAGCACGGTTCAAGTCCCTGTAGTCTATACATAATCGTAAGGAACCATCCTTCTTCTTTAAAAAAATTACGGGTGCACCCCAAGGTGAGACACTGGGTCTTATTAGCCCTAAGTCCAGTAACTCTTTCAACTACATTTGAAATTCACAAAGTTTTGGTACTGTCATATGATACAGAGTCTTGGAAATTAGTTCTGCACCAGGTTTTATCTCAATAGTAAAATCAAGCTCCCTCTCAGGAAGTAACCCTGGCAAATCATTCAGAAAACATCCTTAAATTCTGACAATACAGGGTACTGATCCAAGGAGGGTCCTTTCCTTTCATTCACTTCTTCCACTACATAAAGCATGACACCCTTGCCTCATGCACCGCTTAACCTTCCTAGTTGAGATAAAGTGTAATGACACCTTTCTCCGTACACCCTGGATTTCTACTGGCCTTCCTTCGTTGTCAACACAAAGCACCCTTTTGCAAAACAATCTACCATAGCTCAATGTCTTCGCCTAAGAAAACTACTGACTCTCTCCCCTAGATTGCTATAGTAGCATTTATATGCACTCGTCAATGTGCATCAAATCTCCTATGTAGTGCTTTCTATTATTCCTACTATTATACCCTAACTGATCACCATGACATGCGTCAAACTCCCGCAGCTCCATAAGAATATTTATCCTCTATAAATTATAACATAACACTATTACATTCATTAATCATATGGGTATATGTATGATTAATAACATGGGTTACAACTCACTATTAACATTATACTTTATACAGTTAATTTAATTACCCAGTTTACCAATAAATCATTACTACAAATAAGTCAATTAATTTAATTATCATATTAATATTACCATATATCATTAAATTAAAACTCATATATCACTAATCTTATATATGTGTGTGTGTGAGAGAGAGAGAGAGAGAGATTATTTTATTTTATTTACTTTAATTTAAATTTACATAATAGTATTAATACTTTTAAATAAATTAATAAATCTTGAAATAATATTACGAGAAAATAATAATATAATTATTTGAAAAAGATAAAATATCTTACTTTCAATTTGACGAGAGCTTAATAGACTTAGTATCTTGATGAAAAATGAGGCATTCACTGATGGCCTTTAAGGTCGGGCTTCTGGCATGAGGCCCACATGCCCAGCCCCGGCTCTCAGTACCTAAACCCTAAATTCTCTCTAGTCCATCCCGCATTTTCCCTCAAGTAGCTTGTTTTTTTTTTTTTTCTCTTCCTGATTGTGGCCACCCTTCCCTCGTTGGTTCCTCTCTTGGTAGCTCTCAGGTGTTTCATATGTGTATTGGTTTGTGACTTAATTAGGTCCCGATGGTTAAGCCCTCCATACCTTTATTTCATTTCTTGTTCTAAGCGGTTAGGTATTTCTAAGGTTAGCAGAGAGATTCTCAGCAAACGCATCCCTCTGAGGTTTGTATCTCTCCATGGGAGGACTTCAATTGTGCTCTATTCTAACAGGAATGCCAATGGTATCGGCATGCCTTCCCAGAGTTAACCCACAACCTTGTTTATTATTTTTTTTTGTCAACTCTCCACAGTTTTTTTTTTGCCTCTGTGAAGGCGTTTTGTTGGTGCGCCATTTTTATATGTTGTATTGGTCTCGTATTGTAGTTATTGTGTATCAATTTTTGGAGTGTCTGTTTGGATGCCCTAGCTTGAGGTTTCAGTACATATTTAGTATACATTGAGTCTGTTTGGGTACGTGTCTCTTAGGATGTGAAGGCATTGGGTGTTCATCTTTAGAGTTTCAAGACACCTCATACTACTATGGGTCTAGGGACTAGATGGACTTTTAGATATACATCTGAAAACTCAGGCGACCAACTACCGTAATCTAGCTTTTTGTAAGTTTATAATTAATGTTTTATATCTTGAACTTCATTACATCTAGTCCTTGTTTTAGGTTTTCTAAAGCTCTAGATCCATAATAATGGAAGGATATTAAAAATTTTCCACCAGTGTACTATTTTCTTAGCCTCGACTTAGCTGTACGTCTGAAAACCTATGTATCCAATTGTCGGAAGCTAGCTATTTGAATTTTTTTTAGCTATTTTAGTAGTCTAAACGCCGATTGCGTTCAACCCTTGTTTTAGGTTTTCTCAAAATCAAGAGCCCTATTCATGCTAGGACGTTTATGTTTCGCATATGTAGCCACTTTATTGCATTTTTATAGATGGACGCATATGTAGTCGCTTTAGTGCAGTTTTATAGATGGACGCATATTCGCAAAGGATTGTTACAGGATGTTTTTTTTTTTAGCTTGTGTTTTTCTCTCAACACTGGTTTTACTACAATGGTATGGATAAATGTTGTTTTATGCTTGAATTGATTGAATGGTTTTGTTTTATCTCTCACTATTGCACTTGTAACTTAGGGATGGCCTGATGAAAGTGAAGTATTGGCGCTATGCGCGTGCTAAATCAATTTTTTTTTTTTTATGTTAAGTGTTGCAAACCTGCTAATTTACTATATCTTATTTGTGTCAATTTGACAGCTACATTGTTATTGATATTCTCATTTTAGAATTTCTTCTCTACTAGGATTTGGTTTTGAATTTGCTATAAACACTGATGTTAATTTTTTTTCTGTTTCTTCGAGGTATTGGAATCTTTCGTTCCTAAAAGATTTTCTTTCCAAAGCTGTCTCCATCCTTTACTATGTTGCAGGTTATCCCCTCAGGGGATTGTTTCATCTCAAGAAGTGTGATGTTTCAACTTTTTAGGGTATACTGGGAGGTACTTTTTATATTTCCTCTCTCTCGTATCGTGGCCTTTCATCCCACGAGGGTTCTTTTTCATAATCAGTGCATGACTCATGGAATCCTTTACTTTCAGTTAGCGATGCACTTTGGTCATTTTCACTCACCTTTAAGCAAAATTTCAGTGGTTGGGTGTTGTTAACCCGCGTGTTGTGTAGGTGCTTGTGCGTTGGATCTAGGTTGTGTTTTATATGCCGGAAATTAGACTATGGCTCCTCTTCTTCCTCGAATGATTGAACCACCGGAAAAATATGTTTACAGGAATAAGTAATGATAGTAGTGATCAAGGATAGAGGTTGTTGGACTGGTCTTTGCGCTAGGCTTTGTGTATGGTTGTGGTGCTTGGTTTTGCAGGCCTCGTTATGTAGGTGGACGCGTAGTGCATGGGACTTTGTCCCCTTCTCCTCGTGGCTTGGTTTGGCATTTGTGTGCTGGCTTTGACTTGATTTGATGTTGTGTTGTGAAGTGTTGTGTCTCTCATGGTAATTTCTAACTTGTGTGTTGTATAACTATAGGTGCGATTTGATTCGCGTGTTCTAGGAGGGCCGTTGGTGCATCCCTCAGGGGGCTGGTGCCGATTTGAAGCTTTTCTGCACTCTTGCTGTATCAGATCTTTTTTTTTTTTTTCTAGATTTTCGTTGCCATTTTCTTTTAGAGTTGAAAGCCTTCTGAAAAATTTTCAATATCTCTTTGTTAATGAAATCTTAAACCCTAGTTTTGAGTTGAAAAAAAAAATTGTATAAGGAGGATGCAAATGAATCAACCAAATCGGAGTGCTAACATTGTTTGAGGCTCTTTCCAACTGCAAAGAAGAGCTCTAAGTGGAGCCATTGTCAGTGGTTCTACCAGGATTTCTCAGGACAGTTGTGCTAGGGTTTCGGCAAGGGCCTAGCACAGAGAAGATAACTCTTGAAGATTTTGTGTAGTAGAAAACCCTTTTTAGGTCGCTAAGTGAAGTTTGGCAACTTATGCTAAGTAAAACCCCTCGTAATGTTTATGCGGTCTTTTAACTGATTTTATGGGGTTTCATTGATGTACATTTTCCAAGCTCTGATCAAGAAGTATTTTATAAAAATATCTGGATGAACACAGTTATATTATAATTGGCACCATATACTATTTTTCTGTTCCAAAAACGATTTTCCATTAATATATAATAGACGATGTAGATATTGTTGCCCAACTGAGACCACCAATCACTTTGCTGCCAATATGGAATAATGCATCCAATTTTTTTTTTCAATTTCTTGGAAAAAAATCATAATTTCTATTCAAAATGAAAGGAAATTGCATTTTGCATATGTTTGAAGCATTTCAAAAAAAACCAAAAGATAAAATCTCTTAGTGGTTAAAAAAAAGATCTTAAAAAACTTAGCAGGTCCTAGTACTATATTGTAGCCTAGTTTTGTAACAACCCTGGGTAACTCTTGAGATTGGAACTTAATTGATCTATATTGGTTTTTTATTTTTGCCCCTTTTTGTTGAAGTAAATTTTTAAGAAAAATGAGATGTGGTCACTGTTTCTCTGTCATCTTTTGAATAAATGTTAATGAGTAGAATAGGGAAATGTCGACAATGATCAGAAAGAGAGAGGTCTTGAGTAGATGCCCCTATTTGAAGGTGTTATATGTTGATGCCACACTTGGGTTGGTGTCCACAAAGAGAGATTAAATCTCACACTCGATATGAGCAATTGATAATCATCGCATTTGTTTTTTCTTTGGTCTTTAAGGTTTTGTTTTTGTTGTGATATTTGCTATGGTGTAAGGCCTATGCTTCCTTTACATTTTCAATATGTATGTCATTTATATTTATATTTGTGTTAAAAATTTATGTGCTTGTCTTGCAGGTTAGGTGGGGTTGGAGTTGGAGCTAGAGCTTGGCCCTCATGCACAGATCTCAAACTAAGGCTCTGATACCAAGTGTAGAGACCTAATTTATTTAGCCTATTAAATCTCATAAATTTTAACAGACAATATTACTTCTATGTAATAAATAAGTAATTTATTTCAGCATAAGCATATAAGAAGCCTAAATTAATTAATGAACAACAATCTAATGAATTACATAACAAAATATAGATACCTCTTCCTGATGCTAATTCCCACTGATCTGGTTGTCCGCCCTCTCTGTTGCTTTGTCCATCCTGCTGCTTTGACCAAACCCTGCCCAAACATACTAACCACCCATCTAGCTAGGAGCAGCCAGTCCGGATCCCTAGCTCCAGGATACCGTAAGGAATCCTAGCCCCCGTGCCCAAAACCCCCAGCAACCTGGTGTCCCCTGCAATGGTTCACCAAAACTCCAAGACCAAAAACTCCTCAAAACCATAAGATATCCAACATAAATACAGACCTCCTCCAATAATGCTCCTTCCCCCAAATTTCATAATCCCCTCCCATAGGACTCTTCCCCATCATATCTCCCCCCTCCTTCACTGACTCCCTATCCTCCATTAATTACCTTATCCTCCCCATTATTACCTTATCCCCTCCTTTTTTATCTTATCCTTTCCTTTATTATCTTTTCCTTTCCTTTATTATCTTATCATTAACCTTTCATACGTAAAGTTTCATAATGATTAAATTAAAGTTATTAAGCCCCTTAATGCCTTACCTAAATCATTGAATGTGTTAATTAATTAATTAATCAATCAACAGTAATAACAATTAATTAATAATTAATTAATATTATTAATACTAATCATTGTTTAACTAAAACCATATTACGACAATTAATTATCTAATTAATTATACTTAATAATCCCTATGCAACTATTTAACCAGGGTTGTTACAAAAAGACTCAAGTCATGTGTATCATGCATTACATCACTCGTTTGGCCTTTATATTGAGGTGGATCATATTTGTTCAAAGTCATGCAGCTCAAATCCTATTTCTATTTGGTGGATGAAGTATTTCATTAGTCTTCATTGATTTTAACTTTGTTGATATGATGATTTTAATTATTATTGCATTATATTTTGTTCATTGCGAAGGATACATCAGTGAATTCAGAAATTGATGTCATTAAAGATGGCTTACATTGGGGCTATGTTTCGACATTCTACTAAGGTGTATGAAAAAATTATTGAGTAATTGTATTTTTGGATTTTCAATGGAACTAATGTAAATGTACTACTTAATTTGATGTTTGTTTTTTGAAGTGCTTGGTCGCATGTCTACTATTGGAAAAAAGGTCCAAGATTCTAATAAATGTTTGGTATAATCTTAGAATGTAATAAATTAAATGTGTTAGATAATATCATCGATTTAATGTTTAATACATTTTTAATTAATACTCTAACAATGTGAAACATGTCTACGGTCTACCGTTGCACCCCACTACAATGTCAAATTTAGAGAAATATATTAAAGGAATAACTCAGAGAGGAAGCATCAAAATTGAAATATAAAACATAGAAACACTCAAAAATTACATTCATTTCCTTGAAGACATGGATTAGATAATAACATGGTTTTGATATGCATAATCATATTTTTGTTTCTACAATAGCTAATCTAGGTGGATCTCGACAACCATCTACCTTTTTGACCGAATCAACATTTTCTAGCATGTTCTTTTGATAAACCATGATATTCACCATTTTGATGGAGAATGTAGTGTAATTCCATATCTATTTGTTAATTACATCCATCATGTAATGATTTCCTGGTTGTCTTATGTACATTCCTACAATGTTAATGAGCTTGATCCCATCAAAACTCCATAATTAATCATGATTGGGATAGACTACTACTGGGATGGGTGACCTCCGAGGAAGTCCTAGTTGTTTACATTCCTGTAGAATTTTGTAAACTTATTCCAACTTATCCCATATGCATCATGGGAATTATTCTCCTCTAACTCTCTCATATATAATCAAGGCAAAGGAGATCCTCTGAGCATGGAATGGAGTGTGATGTAATTCTTATTATGATTGAGTGTGTTTGGCATCTCTTTCTCTTTACATAAGATATTATCAATCTACCCAGTTTATGTTCTATAGTATTCTATTATTTTATTCATTAACAAAAGTTGGGTCTCATTATATTTATGTGTTCTCTGATACTGTTTTTTTTTTTATCTCATTTCATTCCCAATATCATATATATAAGTGGTATTAGAGCAATATGATCCTTGTTATTTCTCGATGCATGTCCCCAACAAGGTCAGAGTATTGATAATTAGGTATTGATCTAGTTTCTCTGAGGGACAACCACTCTCACTAGCCTAAGAGGCCTTCCATGGTGGAAGAAAAGAGAGATGATAGAGCAGGAGATCCTTTCAAGATGTTTTTTGAGCAATCCCTCACACGAAAATGGAATGCAATGATGGAAAAGTTCACTCAAAACCTTCGAACAATATCGATGGAGGTCGAGGCATATTCAACAAAAAACCATTTCGAAGGTGGAACACCCATCAAGCTACAAGTTCATTTTCATATCCATTTATTTGAAGTCCATTTATATGTAATTTCTCCAGAGAAATGGTTGAATATACTTCAAGGTTATTAATATGTCCAAAACGTTTTTGATAGTGAAAATATCACCTTCGCACTCCTTAAATCCCTTCCACATATCAAATATTGGTGGGAAGGTTACTAGGAGATGCACATCGTAGATGAATCTATAATATTCACGAGAGAAACCAATTCATATTATTTTGAGGATTTCCTGAAGGAGGAGTTCTACTGTGTTGGAGGTTATGATGAATGGTATATCATAGAGACTAGACAATGTATGAGCATACCAAAATATTCCATACCCTGTGCTCAAAGATGAGTATTCAATATTATAAGAGACACCTGGTTTTGAAGTATCGTAGTGGCCTACATAGGTACATCCAATCAAATATTAATTTCTTGTACATATCCTCAATAAGAGCTTCTTATTGAGATGTTGTCCAAATTGAGAAGGAATTTAAGCACTGAAATAAGAAAGAGTTCATGTTTTGAAATCCACAACAAAAGAAGCATGGAAAAGGTGGATCTAACTCAAAAAACAAATGATAGATAAAGGAAGTTTAACTGAATTACAATCTGTCCAAGTTGCAAGAAAAGAAGGGTAACATGAATAAAAAGAAGGAAATTGGAAATTGGTGTGAGTTACAAAAATTCCCCTCGTGCAATGCTGATGAATTTCGCTCAAAAAAGTCATTGTTGGTTGAGCTTAAAGAAAAGGAATCAAACTAAGGAAATGATGTCATTGATGTAGAACCTAGTGCTACCATCACAACCAACCATATGCATAAGAGGAGATTGAGGATGGGGGCTACCTCTTATATTCACAGATGTGGTGAAGGGGACCCCACTAGATTTTATTGTTGAAAGAATGAGATAGAATAACTTGATCTCAGTATAGGTCATCAAGAGACTAAGTATGTTGATAATGCCACACCCCCAACCATACACCATTAGATGGTTGATCCAATGACAAGACATCCACATTATCCAGTAATGATGCATATCTTACAACATCGATCCCTTATAATATGAGGTACTATGTGATTCATCCCCACTTGAAGTTTGTGATGTTCTTTTAGGACAACCATATCTCTGGAAACATCATGATATTTATGAGTCTTGGCCCCATAGTGCCATTGTTACTCAAGGTTGTCAACCCTACATGATAGCAGAGGTAGTTATGACTACTTCCATTTCATTGATCTTGGAAAAATAATGTCGCAAAGTAATATCTTAGACCACCACAGCCTCATCTTGATACCTTTCTATACAAAAAAAGTAGATGAACAATATTTTAGAGCACAAAGATATTTTTTCACCTACAAGGGTGCCTCTACACTACCAAGTCAAGAATTCCATTGACTTGGTGCCTGATGCTCCCTTACACAATTGTCCAATCTATAGAATCCCCTTCCAAAGAATAAGAGTATTCCATATGTTCAAAATAGATAGAATATATCCCTTCATATATCTATTGGTCATATCCATTTTTAGGTGTTCTTGGGGTTTCATCCGTTAGCCCCCATTGATATAGCTCTTTTTGTTGCATCTTAACCAAGAGATTTATGCCACACTCAAACCATGGTAGATCATGCGGACATGTTTTTTGAATGGATATAGAACCTACAACAATAGGCTCACGACATCGTTCAATAAGGTAATGCCAAGTACAAGAATCACAGCTACTTCATCAAGGAAAGCCACTCGCCAAGGTTCAAATTCAACACAATTTTTCCCATCTACCGAGGGGCCTTGACGCAATGTGACCCCTTGCTTCCTAACGAGGGAGAATTGATCTAGGTGGACCTCGGTGGCCATCCACCTTTTTGACTAAATCAACATTTGTGAGCCTCTAGTTTTGATCAACTATGATATTCACCATTTTGATGGGGAATGCAATGAAATGTCATTTCCATTTGTTACTTATAGCCATCATGTAACTATTTCCTACTGATCTTATGTACATTCTTGTAGAATTAATGCACCAGATCCCATTAGAACTATGCAGTTAAAAGAATTTGGGCTAGAGTAATACTGGGATGGTTGACCTCTTGGAAAGTCCTAGTGTTTTACATGTGTATCGTATTTTGTAAACTCCAACAAATTTATATCACATGCATCCCGGGAATTATTCTCTTCTCACACTGTCATATATAATCTAGGTGAAAAAGTTCCTTTGAGCATGCAATGGAGTGTGATGTGACGCAACCTCCCATCGACGGGCGGTCACGCTACCAGGACCTTCGCTTTCCACGGGCCCGAAGAACTCAATGGTTCTCCTTCCTTCCTATTGGATTCTCTAACCCCACAGTTCACTCCCCTCGGTTCACTTCTCCCTTACTTCGGGGGTCGGAACCTCGCTTCTCGCACTCCCAATCACCCGGGATCCCAGCTCCCGATACCCGATGTACCGAGGTGCTGAGACTTCACAGTCCCGAAGTCTCGCGGCATCGCTTCCCGCGAATCCCAAATAAACCCACTTCGACTTCCGGGACCCGAATCGCCGATACCTGGGTATTGCTATTTCACCCCCTCGCGAGTTCACAACTTACGAGACCAGTTTATTTCCATTCAACTCCCGAGACCCGACATCCTGAGAGTATGCGCCACGTATACCTCCGAAAATCGTGCTTCCACGGAAATTGGAAATCGCTACCAGCGATATCGACGTGCATGCAGCTCTCGCACTCGCCAACCCTGATAGGACGATATGCGATGCCACCAGGTTCTTCTTGCGCTTGAAGGTGAAAAATTTCTCAAAACTTCAAGTCATCGATTCTCTTCCTCTTGAAGAGTCCTTCGCTCCGATACTTCCCCCGTTCGGCTTCACCTGGACCTATTCCACCATACTTTCTAAGAACTTTCCCTCCAGAGCTTCCACCAGCTGTTCACTCAGGATCCATCTGCACAGTCCTCTTCACTCAGTACAGCCTCTAGGTAACCAAGAATGAGGGTTTAACTGTCCATCCCCTCAACGCACTCTATGTGGAGGTATCCCACTGCACCCTCTGCAGAAAACTCACAGCTTGGACAGAGAAAACGATTGAAACTCAATCTTTTACTCCCTCATGTTTCGAACCTGCCATGCAATCACATATGTAGCATATAGACAATAGGCAAAATAAAAAGCAAACATGCAACAACATAGTATCAGCAACACACAGAGAATAATCACAGCCATGAGATTGAATCAAGACTTTCTATTAATTCAATATCTGTACATGGGGTTTCTCCACAACCTCTCTGTGATTCTCTTCTTGCTCCTCAATGCTAATGCTCCCTGTTTTTTTTTCTGAATGCCTCCCTCCCCTTACAATAATACAAAGGAGGGTGTCTATACTCCGTTTTCCCTCTCGAAGTCATAACCCGTCTAATCTAGACTTAATTATCTTATCTACCTGCACTAAATCTTATCTACCTGTACTAAATCTAAGAAGTACTTCTGCTAGCTAAGGTCGAGAGCTTATCTGCTAAAGGTCTATTTACAACGTGCAAGTACGCTCTATGATGAATTCTTTCATTCAAATGGCGGCGCGACAGATATCAGGGTGATTCTAAATTTTTGTGCTGGCGTCATCCGGCTGTCTTTTTCTTCCCTCACGCGCTGACTCGCTTGTCGAGGTGGGAATGCTCCTGCATCATACTCCTCGGCTCAGAAAATTTCATGGGCTCCTGTCCATGAGCTCCTGCACACTGCGACCATGCTTCTGTATAATGGCCTCTGTCTCCCAGCTGGCATCCTCCACTGGGTGGTTCTTCCATTTTACATGGTATTCAAAATATTTCTTCCTCCTGGTCTTCCTGCCTATTCTCTTATCCAATATGCATTCCATCTGAGGCTTTTCTGCAGCTGGAAATTGTTTCTGCCATTGGACCACTGGTTCCTCGGCTCCAGTGTCTACCTCTGCATTCTTGTAAGGGTATAAGTCTGAAATGTTGAAAATAGGAGATATTCCGGTGTCTTCGGGCAACTCAAGCTCATAAGCATTCTCCCCGAATTTCTTCAGGATTTTGCACGGCCCGATTTTATTCATCTTGAGCTTATTGTATGTTCCCCTCGGAAACCTTTCTTTTCTCAAGTGCGCGAGAACCATATCGCCGACTGCGAACTGAAGCTGTCTTTTCCTCTGATCAACTCTGCGCTTATATTCCTGGTTCGATTTCTGCAGTCGCTGCTTCACCTCTGTGTGAATTTCTTTCATCGCTTCAGCAAACTCTTCAGCCTTCGCGTTGCTGGTTTCAATCTGTTCTGACTCTCTGAGCTCAGACACTCCTCTCGGCTATGTTCCATACAAAATTTGAAATGGGGTCTTACCTGTACTCCGATTCACTGAATCGTTGTACGCGAACTCTGCCTGTGGTAAGATATGATCCCAACTGGTGTGATGCTCTGTCACCAGACTTCTCAACAGATCTCCTAAGCTTCTGTTGACCACCTCTGTCTGTCCATCTGTCTGGGGATGGTAAGCAGAACTGAATGCTAAATCAGTCCCTAGCTTCTTCCATATCGTCCTCCAAAAGTGACCTATGAACTTGCTATCCCGATCCGAGACTATGCTTCTCGACAATCCATGCAATCGCACAATCTCTTTGAAAAATAGATTTGTGATGTGGGTTGCATCACTGGTCTTATGACACGGTATAAAATGTGCCATCTTTGAGAACCTGTCCACCACTACAAAAATGGAATCAACTCCTCGCTGTGTCCTCGGCAAACCCAACACAAAATCCATGCTAATGGCCTCCCATGGCCTCTCAGGTATGGGCAATGGTTGATAGAACCCTGTGTTCTGTTTTCGGCCTTTTGCGTGTTGACAAATTCTGCATCGGTCAACAAACCTCTTCACATCTTCACGCATGCCTGGCCAAAAATATGATTCGCCCAACTTGGCGAATGTTTTGTCATGTCCGAAATGACCTGCTAAGCCCCCTCTGTGCTTCTCCTTCACCAAATTCTCCCTCATAGAGCAATCTGGAATGCACAGTTGATTGCCTTTGAATAGCAACCCATCCTGGATCAGGTAGTCAATCCACGGACTCCTATCTCTGAGAAATGGGTTCTCGGCTACCTCGTATGCCTTGCCAAAGTTTGCGTCACCTGCATACATATCTTTCAGATTCTCAAAACCTAAAGTCTTGACCCTAAACTCCTGTAGTAATAAACATTTTCTACTCAAGGCGTCAACTACCTTGTTAGCAGTCCCCGAAATGTGTTTTATCACGAATGTGAAATTCTGCATGTACTCTACCCACTTCGCATGCTTCTAATTCAGCTTCTCCTGTTGACTCACGAACTGCAATGCGTGATTGTCACTATACAATACGAACTCCTTGGGTATTAAGTAATGCCTCCACTTTTTCAATGCATGTATGATGGCATAGAACTCTTTATCGTATGTGGAGTATTTCAATTTTGCATCATCCAGCTTCTCGCTGTAATATGCAACAGGTCTGTCATCTTGACTCAAGACCCCTCCAATAGCATACCCACTGGCGTCACACTTCACTTGGAAGGTCTTCTGAAAATCAGGCAGCACTAACACTGGCTGCTCTGTTATCTTTCGCTTCAGCAGATTGAAGCTTTTTTCAGCCTCGGTTGTCCACTGAAAAACTTTATGCCGTTTCTTCACAGTGTCCATCATTGCGGCACTGATTCCACTAAAATTTCGAATGAATTTTCTGTAGAAGCTTGCCAAACCGTGAAAGCTCCTGACCTCAAAAACATTCCTCGGTGATGGCCAATTCCTGATCACTTCTACCTTCTCAGGATCCATTTTTAACTCATTTGCTGAAATTACAAAACCCAAATAAATGAGCTCTGTCTGCATGAACGAACATTTCTTCAAATTTATCAGCAACTTCTCCTGCTGTAGCCTTCTCATTACGATGGCCAAATGCTTCAGGTGTTCAATATTTGTCTTGCTGAAAATCAGTATGTCGTCCAAATACATGACCACAAATTTGCCAATGAATTCCCGCAGGACTTCATTCATCAGCCTCATGAAAGTGCTGGGCGCGTTTGTCAAACCAAACGGCATGACCAGCCATTCGTACAAACCCTCGTTTGTTTTGAATGTTGTCTTCCATTCATCTCCCTCTCTCACCCGGATCTGATGATATCCGCTCTTGAGATCAATCTTTGAAAAATAATTCGCCCCACTCAGGCAATCCATCAGGTCATCCATTCTCGGCAGTGGAAATATGTATCTGATGGTAATTTTATTTATCACCCTGGAGTCTGTACACATCCTCCAGCCTCCATCTTTCTTTGGACTCAGCACCGTCGGAACAGCACATGGACTCAGACTCTCTCTTACTAGTCCTTTATCCTGCAGATCCTATACCTGCCTTTTGAATTCCTCATTCTCCCGAGGTGTCAACCTGTATGCTGCCTTATTTGGCAAACTTGCTCCGGGTATGAGATCAATGTGGTGACTCACACCCCGTACCGGTGGCAACGAACGAGGTAGTTCGTCCACGATGATGTCAGCAAACTCTCCCAACAGTTGTTGAATCTCCTCTGGCAAGTCGTCCACTCTTGTGTTTGTCAGGACAATTCTCGGCTTCCTGACAACAAAGAACTGTCGATCTTCATTCTTCTCCAGTTCTGTGAAAAGCTCCTTCCCACTCATGAGAGGTATCGTGCTGCTAACCTCCAGCTTCACCTCCTTATCCTTTATCGGCAAAAGTTTATGACTTCTTCCATCCTTTTCCAAGGTGTATGTGTTTATCCTTCCATCATGAACAACATTTCGATCATATTGCCATGGTCTTCCCAACAATATGTGACATACGTCCATGGGAATGACATCACACAGAATCTCATTGTGATAGTTTCCAATTTTAAACTTAACTAAGCATTGTTTAGTGACACTTACCCGGTGTCCTTTCTGTAACCACGAGACTTTGTATGGACTCGGGTGCTTAGTTGTCTCTAGCTCCAATTTCTCCACCATCTCGGTCGAAACAAGATTGTCGGTGCTCGCGCTGTCGATTATGACTTTGCATTTCCTATCCTTGGCTGTACAAGCCGTTCTGAATAGTCTGCTCCTCTGCACTGCACTTTCCACCTCCTTCTCAGGCTTCAAAAGGATTTTATGCATCCCAAGCGATCTCCCGCTGTCTGCATCTTCACTCTCAACATCACGCTTCTGCGCCTCAGCGATGTGAGTTTTTCCCCTGTCCATTTTCCTATCCGGACAGTCAACGGCTTTGTGTCCTTCCTTGCCACACGTGAAACATGTGATAATTCCTCCTCGACCTCGTCCTCTACCTTGGGTATGAGGGAATGTGTTGGTGTCAGCATATCCTCCTTGCTGATCTTCTGACTGTCTCCTCGGCTCAGAACTCTTCTGCCTCTGCTGCGAGGTATCACCTCTTTCAGCTTTTCCCTGAGGTCTCCTCCAATCCTCCTTGGGCTTCTGTGTTTTCTCTTGGGCAACGGTCTTGCCTCTGGGCTGGCTTCTGCCGCGCCCTCGCTATCCCTGCTTGTGGCTCAGCTTCTCCTCAGCTTTCAGAGCCATTTGGTATGCATCCTCGACTGTTCGGATGGTAACCATACTCAGTTCGTCTTGAATGTCATACCTCAACCCATTCAGGTATCTCGCCACCTTTTCGTCATCACTCTCCCGATGACCGGCTCGAATGTTGAGTCTATAGAACTCCTCGGTGTACTCTTTCACCGTCATAATCTTCTGTCTCAGGTTCTGCATGCGCCTGAATAGAGTGATCTGGTAATCCCTCGGGATGAATTTCGCCTTCATCTTAGCGATCATCCTGTCCCAGCTCCTGATTTTCTGTTTTCCTCGGGAACGTCTATCTGCCTGCAGCTAGTCCCACCATAAGGCTGCATTTCCCTTCATCTTGGTGACAGCATGCCTCACCTTCTTGTCCTCCTTGATGTCTTCGTAATCGAAGTAGGTGTCGAGTGCTCGGATCCAATCCAGCAACTCTTCTGCGTTCAAGATCCCTTCATAGACGGGGATGTCCATCTTCGTCTTCGAGCTCATTCTCGAGATGGCTCTGATCAACTTTTCGGTTGACGCATCTTCTGCCGCGACTTCTCCTTCGGCATCGTGTCCAGCTTCCTCTTCAATCTCGGGATCACTGAACTCTGTTGCACCAGCACCACGTCTCTGAGTGGCCTCCATCTCCTCAAGCCTCGCTCTGAGGTCTCTTTCCTGGCGTTCCACTTCACCATTACCTGTTGGCCTTCCTCTTCTCCGGGCGTCCCTATCTTCATGATCAGGTGACTGCCTCTCTCGTCTTGGCGGCATAGTGTATCCGCTTCTTCCCTCTGCTACTTGAACAAAGAGAACTCCTTAACCAGCTCTGATACCACCCTGACGCAAGTTGTGAGTATCAGAGTGTTTTCCTTTTTCTCTTCTCTCGCCTGCAATATAGAGACAAGCTCTTCAGGCTCTGATACCACCCTGATGCAACCTCCCCTCGGCGGGCGGTCACGCTACCAAGACCTTCTCTTTCCACGGGCCCGAAGAACTCAATGGTTCTCCTTCCTTCCTATTGGATTCTCTAACCGCACAGTTCACTCCCCTCAGTTCACTTCTCCCTTACTTCGGGGGTCGGAACCTCGCTTCTCGCGCTCCCAATCACCCGGGATCCCAGCTCCCGATACCCGATGTACCGAGGTGCCGAGACTTCACAGTCCCGAAGTCTCACGGCGTCGCTTCCCGCGAATCCCAAATAAACCCACTTCGACTTCCGGGACCCGAATCGCCGATACCTGGGTATCGCTATTTCGCCCCCTCGCGAGTTCACAACTTATGAGACCAGTTGATTTCCATTCAACTCCCGAGACCTGACTTCCCGAGAGTACACGCCACGTATACCTCCGAAAATCGCGCTTCAATAGAAATTGGAAATCGCTACCAGCGATATCGACGTGCATGCAACTCTCGCACTTGCCAACCCCGATAGGCCGATATGCGATGCCACCAGTTTCTTCTTGCGCTTGAAGGTTAAAACTTTCTCAAGACTTCAAGTCGTCGATTCTCTTCCTCTTGAAGAGTCCTTCGCTCCGATACTTCCCCCGTTCGGCTTCACCTGGACCTATTCCAGCATACTTGCTAAGAACTTTCCCTCCAGAGCTTCCACCAGCTATTCACTCAGGATCCATCTGCACAGTCCTCTTCACTCAGTACAGCCTCTGGGTAACCAAGAATGAGGGTTTAACTGTCCATCCCCTCAACGCACTCTATGTGGAGGTATCCCACTACACCCTCTGCAGAAAACTCATAGCTTGGACAGAGAAAACGATTGAAACTCAATCTTTTACTCCCTCAGGTTTCGAACCTGCCATGCAATCACATATGCAACATATAGACAATAGGAAAAACAAGAAGCAAACATGCAACAACATAGTATCAGCAACACGCAGAGAATAATCACAGCCATGAGATTGAATCAAGACTTTCTATTAATTCAATATCTGTACATGGGGTTTCTCCACAACCTCTCTGTGCTTCTCTTCCTGCTCCTCAATGCTAATGCTCCCTATTTTTCTTTCTGAATGCCTCACTCCCCTTACAATAATACAAAGGAGGGTGTCTATACTCTGTTTTCCCTCTCGAAGTCATAACCCGTCTAATCTAGACTTAATTATCTTATCTACCTGCACTAAATCTTATCTACCTGTACTAATCTAAGAAGTACTTCTGCTAGCTAAGGTCGAGAGCTTATCTGCTCAAAGTCTATTTACAACGTGAAAGTACGCTCTATGATGAATGCTTTCATTCAAATGGCGGCGCGACAGATATCAGGGTGATTCTAAATTTTGGTGCTGGCGTCATCCGGCTGTCTTTTTCTTCCCTCACGCGCTGACTCGCTTGTCGAGGTAGGAATGCTCCTGCATCATGATGTAATGACTATTGTGATTGAGTGTAACCAATGTCTCTTTCTCTTTAGAGATAAGCTACCACCAAAACATATTTTATCTACACACGCATATAAAATAATCAAGTTGTGTATAATAAATGTTTAACAAGATATACTAAAGATATTTTGTGTAAAAACATTATGTTTTAAATGTTTTATTGCAATGAGAGAATTCATGTTAAAGTGGACATTATCACCATTCCCATAGCTAATGTTAATGTTTTAAATGTTAAAGTAGATGGCTTGTACGATAAATTGGAGGTTATCATCCTTCCCCAATTTGTTTTTATCATACACCTAACTTAATGGAAATGAAGTGTATGGAATTATATACAACATCATAATCACATAAATGAATGTATATCTAGTACCATGAATGGGATATTATAATTGTTGTAATCATGTTTGTAAAATTGTTTTTTCTATGGCTAATGATATGAAACTCATTAAAACAATTAATTCTTAATGAATTGTGCTAATAAATAAACATCTAAGTTTTCTAAAGGACATAACTTTAATTACAAAGAATATATTAATTAAGAACATTTTTTTCAATCATTATCACCCTTAAATGGGTTTAAAGTTTTTATTAATAGTTAATGTTGAAAATTTTCTTAAGATGGGTTTTTTTAAGATTCTTTGTTGTCATTAAGATGAGTTTCTTTAATATTATACTTTTTATAAATACACATGTTAAATATTTTTGTTAACTTAGAAAAAACAATTATAAAATATAAAACACATTTACTCATACATAAAATCTCTACATCATTCCAAACATGGAGTGTTTGTATCACTAATTCTATCAAACATTAAACACACTTCAAAAACTATCTAACACAAAAAAATCACCCATATATTTATCAAATATAACTAACGCTCTTATGACACTCACATAGTTGTGAAGTATTACCAATATCACAACATAGTGAACTTTTAATTTAACCACAATGTCTATCACAACCTCAATCTATACAAACCACACACAATGCAATGTGTATTTGCAAAGCACAAATCGATTCATAAGCTTAATGTTAACATCACCTTGACACTTATTTCAATAACTAATATAAGATCCCATTGTTCATCATGTAATAAGTTTTCATAATTTTAATGGGAAGTAATTTCTTTTATTCCACATTTGTTTACCACTATCAAATATGTCTTGAAATCCTAAATACATCATCTGCATCAAATTCCATCAAATTATGTCATGTTTGATGCTACCATCCATCATGGGTGCAAGCCATTTAATCCACATTACTTATGTTGGGTGGAAAAACTTTGGGTTGATAAGACAACTAATATTAACTAACATAGAGCATCGAAAGAAATGAATGCAAGAAAAGTGTCATCGTATTTGGTGTTTGTTAATAGACAACTACCCAAAGTTGCTCCAAAAAAAGTCTCCCTAATTAACACAATAACATGATATTATGAACTAGATCCCATCAAAGTGATAAGTTTTGTACTATGATATTTGCAAGTTTAAATGCTAATATTCCACTACTATATGTAAGGATAGATTGTAATTTATGTGTACCTAACATGAACTATGATTTATGTAATATCTTAAAATTTTAGAATATTAAATTCTAAGTGAACTTTGAAATAAACTTCCGTTTTTGGAAAATTCGGATTGAGAATTTTTTTTCAATTTGTGGCAACCGAATTTGAAATTTTGATTGTTGTAATTAATTATTTGATGATTGTTGGGAAAATATTTGACTTTCCCAACTGTCCTCTTTTATTTGGCACATGTGTAAGACAAACTTTTAATAAATTAAATGTTGGAAGACAAATGGAACAACCAGGTTAAAAATAGTTGACCATGACTCCATGAGTGGGGAACAAGTTTGAGTTACCTCAAGGCTGATTTTTACAAGTGGAAGATGTGGAATTTGATGAATAGAAACCCCTAAAAGTTAGGGATTTGTAAAGATGTGAATTTATCCAAGGATGGAAGGAAATACCTAGGCACAAGGATGCATATTTAACAACATATGGAGGAGGTAGGACATTGCTTAGTATGTTGGGGGAAAATAAATTGTTTGTTGTTATGAGAAATGTTAGTGTGAGGCAAAGGATTTTATGATCTGTGGATGGTGACTATAGTTAAGGAGGATCATTCAATTTTCCCTTATGGACTCATGGTCAGGCTAGGGTGTGAGAAGGACAAGTGAACTTGGTTGTTTTGTTCTATGGTTGGGTGGAACGTGGTTGTTCCATTTTTATTCCAGCATCAGGTTTCAGATATGTATCTCATCTTGTATTCCTTTGTCAATGTTATATTATGGTTATTCTTTGTTAGGAATATGTTGATTGTGTATGCATAAGTGAAATCAATTCTTAAGGGATTGTATGAACTTGTTTTACTATGGCTAGTAATAGTTAAATGATGCTAAAAATATTGTTTATTTGAATGTGATGGTTGTAT
>SNQJ01S0010998.1:436843-451123 GCA_010110895.2 Picea sitchensis
ATGTACACACACAAATGCCACAAAGAATAGATAGAACGAATAATAGTCTGTATACATTCTTTATTACCATAAGAAAGATAGTGATTCAATAGACTACAAAGTATATTGTAAAACTAGTTTTCATATTAAATTGAATCTTGTTCAATGTATTACAGTTGGAGTACCATAGACCAAAGACTCCACAACCTCTTGTATTGTAAATAGAGTTCTAAGAAGTTTACATGAAATTTGTATATAACCGAAGTAATGTGCGGATAGACCAAAACTGAAATACTTTTCTAGGTAAGATGCTTCCTTCATTCGTTTGCACCAACTTGTGCAACCTGCAAAGGAAGTAAAATGGGGGTTTAGTAAAATGTGCTAGCATTTTAATTCTATGGAGATAAAACAATAAGAATAATTCAAGGACAATACTTCGCTTGAGTCCCGATGAAGGTCCAGATCGCCTCTTGTTCCTTGTGTGACAGTATGTCCACGATACATGAGGAGGAGGAGTGGACCCAAAACCGACTGATAGGTACCCTCAAAAAACAAAAAGTGTCTGTCATTAATTTCACATATCCGTGCATAGAACTTCACTTTTAAAACAGAGAAAATGATAGTAATGAATTATCACCAAAATAGACCGTGGATAGATTAATCAAAGAGGAAGAACATATTTTAATAATTTTCCAAGCCTTTTATGGAGGACCAAATAAACGGAAGGATTCAATTTTGGCAAAGTCAACGTTTAAACAAAGACTATCATTTATTTCCTCGAAATCACATAGTGGAATTCCCGATTTGGGTAATGATCACACTGAGGGAAGTATGAAATTATTATTCATAATAGGCACATAAGATGCGACCTGTGTATATTCACATTACATCATTAAAATCTAAACAACATTACAGAATAGTAAAATCCAAAATTCTGAGTGCATAGAAACATACAGTAAGAACCAAATCCGTAGGTTAGATAATTGTGAAAAAATGTGTTTGAACCCTATGAATTTCGAATCAATAGTTGATTAAACAAGGACACCATCTTCTTTGCTAGTGCAGAGTGGTCGATATAGGCAAGGCTTTTCGTAAATGACTTAAATTCATAACTGTAGATCAAGTGAAGAATGTTGTCGAGGTGGCCACAAGAACAAACCATGATTCTTCTCGCCAGAGGTAAATTATTAAAATCCATAGGTGTAACATCCCGCTCTGGCACACTGAGTGAACTTATTCTTTGAGGACACTTGCTCGCAAGTGATCCGGATTATTATGCTATTAAAACTTTTGATTTTGAATATGAGGCGATATGGGTTGATGACATGTTGTTTTACTACATTGACATAGACATGTGTTATTGACTTGGTTTACTGAGTGTGTAGGATTTTGGACCTCAAGGATGTAGAGGCATTGATGGAACCCCTTGGACTCCAGATCGAGTCAGGGAGTGTACCATTGGGGTTTGATTGTTTAACTGTGATATTAGTGCATCTGATTAGATGGTATGATATGGATATGTTCTAAGATGATTTGTTGATGATGCAGGTTGACGATAGCTTGCCGACCAAACTCAAATATGGAGTAAAGGGGTCACGCATGACTACCAAAGATGATGAGGGAGAGGTGTGTAAAGAAGCCCTACCACAACCTACTAGCACTCCTGTCATGGCTCAAATTGTAGGATAATGTTTACCTAGTTCGAGAGGACCCATGATGCCATGAGGGAATATTGTGAAAGTCACTCAGAATGATTCTAAGGGGTGCACAATAAGGCAAGGGACTTATTCCTTAGAGGCCCTTAGTCTCCCTCAAGTCCACCTGGTAGAGTATTGACTCCAGGCGTTGTTGATGTCTACCAAGTCAGTCAAGAGGTGAGTGGCACCCTTGGAGCACGTGGTGCATCATGAAGGGCACGTCGCGCAAGAAAAATGGAAAGTTGTGAGTGGCACCCTTGGAGAACATAGTGCATCTTGAAGGGCACATCGCGCAAGGGAATCGATGAGGTGAGTGGCACCCTTGGAGCACCTAGTGCATCCTAAAGGGCACGTCATGTTGTTGATAATAGAGGAACGAACCTACATGGCCTTAGGATGAATAACGTGTTAAGTATTTTTAAAACAAATTCCCTAATTAAATGTCGCCCAATACAAAAATTTAAAGTTTAAGTTTAAACTATGCTAGTGGTGAAATTTTATCCCTCTATAAAATAATAATAATAATAAAAATAAAAATAAAATCCACATGAATAATAATTATGATCCTCGTTAAATATTGTAACATGAAGGGAGTAAGAAATAAATTGTTTCAAAAAAATTCTGTTGGATTAAAATGCAAACAGGGAATTAATTGTTTTATTACCTTAATAAATTAAAATATACTAATTAAATAAGAAAAGGGAAAAAAGGTCAATTTTCACACCTTCCTTTTTGAGTTCTAATTAAAAAGGGGAAAGAGGGAAAATAAAAAAAAATAGGAAACTAGGGAAAAGAGGTAACATAAAAAGGGAAAAAGGGGAACTAAAGGGAAAAAGTGGAAAGTCAACTTAGTAAAGAATCTACCATTTAAGAGATTTCTAATTTTAAACTGAATTAGCAATTTCTTATTAGGGAAAGCCTTTAAAACCTATAAGGGAATTTGGGGACACCTAGGAGTGACTCTAGGAGTAACTCTAGGTGGGTGAGGGAAATAAGATAATTAATTATTTAAAGAAATTAAATAATGGAGGAATGAGGGGGATGGGTGACACTTGTACGGAGAATAATTTTTAGGAATTTATTTTTAAAACTTTAATTAAATGAGATTTTAGGAAAGAAAGGAAGTTCGAAACTCTATAAAATGAATGAAGGAGAAGGATGAAGGATCATCTTCTATTTGCGTAATGTTACGCTGCAGAAATATCTACTTGACTGATTTACTTGTGGGAGTTGGTATAACCAGCTCAGAGAGGAGTGGTAGCTTGGCCTTCCGAGGCAAGCTAGGAGCTAGTTGAAATCTCTGGATAGTGTGTGTGGCCCCTTTGCGGCTCGAGGGGGTAAGGGGGAAGAAGAGTACCCCTAGCATTGGTTGGGAGGTACCGGTGAAGTCTCGACAGTCGGCGAGCGAGAGCTGCACGGAGCGCGTGGCACGTCATTCAGAGCGGGCGATCAGGCAACGATACGCTCTCTTCATTTTGTATGGTAGAATGTGTTAGGACTTATGCTTGGATCTACTTATTTAATGGAAAAGTAAAATTATGTTGTTAAAAATTGATGACTGAACCTTCCTTAGCCTAGCTTGATGGTTGTTGTCTCCTATGGCCTTCATCTTCCTACATGTCTTGACCACCTGGTTGTGATTGATTGTGTCCTTAATGGTATTTTGTCTTTTTTCCTTAGGTCCTCAGTCCTCACTTGAGCAGTCGGCTAGCAGCCTGATCTACAGTCGTCGCCTTAGCGTTGAAAGACCTATGGATCTCAACACCCTACTTTTTTGCGCAAGGATGATGAGCGAAGGACGATCCCATCATCCGTCTACCTCTCTTGTTGTGGTTGATTTTTTGTCTTGCGCCTGATGCGTATATCTAACTCGACAAGGTTTTATTGATGACAAAGTATTCCTTCAACTCGGCCTTTTTATATCTTGTTGTTGCCTGGTGAGTGTCCCTCCTTCGACTGCACTTCATTGACTTGGGGGCGAATATGCACAACCAACCCTTTGCATTAAATTTCTGGTTAGTTGTTTCGTTTTCCCGGTGCTTGACAAAGCTACCCGCCCTTCGTCCTAGATTGCCAGGGTGTTTTGGTTAATAAAATTTTTACTTTTGAGCATCTGATGAATGATTAATCACAGTAAAATTGATTGTTAAATTCAGCAAATTGATTTTCAAATGTTAATCTCCCTGTGAATATGACCAACAGACCAGCATTTAATCCTGGAGTTATCGTGTCTTATTTTACTTCCTGTCGTTTCTTTTACATTTGAAAGATAGTAAATGTTTACCTTGAATGCGTGAAATTTACCCCTGAACCACCAATGAATCTTCCTTGATTGCTTATGTAGTTACTGAGTTTTGGGTAGCGATTTTATTGTACCGATGGAGGTGGTTTTATTGTGTAACTAAGGGTGTAATAGGTGTTAATGGGTGGACACTTGTGTTGACAACGAACTTGTTAGACAGTGAATAGTTGTATTAAACTGACAGTTATCATTCTTTTTACAACAATTTCATTACATAATTATATTAGATAATGGATTTTTATGTGTTAATAGATAGCTTGCTCTTATTGATAGCGTAAGGTTGACTATTGATTTCATTAATGGCAGACTGGTAGCATGATTGACCAACGATCTTATTAATAGGTTAACTGTTAGCATATCCACAACAATTGTTAGTCTATTGATGGCCATTGATTACACCACGATTTTTACCACCAAAACTATGACCACGATTGTACTGTCAAGTGGGTGTTACTCCTCTATGTTAATGCCTGAAAACACAAACCACGATTTTCCCCCAGGGATGACTACGTTTTGTTGTTTGAAGATTTTGATTTTGCCTCTTAGGATGACTGTGAGTTGCCTTGTTTAGGAGCTCATTATTAGGATGTCAGTAAATTCACCAGGCCAAGTTGATAGCGATGGCAGTAATTCATTCAATATATGTAACTTCAGTAAAACCTTGTAATGTTACACAGTATATTGATTGGTTAGATGGCATATGGATTCTGTGGATGGATTCGGTTTCTATGCCATCATTAACAATTATTGCATTAAACAAGTCCTGGAAATTAAGTGGTACTTTTCTTATTTTCTTTCGTCAAAGTAATTTAATGGATCATTAATTCTTCCATCATTGTAAAATTCTGATGGCAGAGAACTGAGATTGATAATAACTGAATCGTTGTCTGAATTTTGTAAAAAAGGCATTTAGATGCTTGGAAATCTCTAAAAGACTAGCTTCTAGATTTGGCTATCCCTGTTGTGAGTGGTTGAAACTGTCCTATTGAGTTTGGCACTTATCCTCACCTTCGTTGAAAATTAAAAATAATTTACAATGTAAATAGACAGAAATTATTAACGTCCTTGGTAAATTACTTCATGCCTTACAGTCGATAGAGTCTCTATCTCGGGTCTAGTAATGTTTAAAAAGATAGTACCTTAAGCATAACAGTAGTTTTAAAGGCATTTCAACTACAGTAAATTTTGATGCAAAGTTGTTACCAGATTTAGGAAATAGGATTGATAGGGAGACAGGAATGTAATTTAGGTGGATAAACCTTCTTTATGTTTAGACACTCTCGATGAGTAGACTGCCTAGTTCACTTAGACTTGACTATTAAATCTAGTCTTCCTATTAATTAAACCGTTAGATTAGAATGCAATTATAAATTCAATATTAGTATTGACTTGAGTTGCATTAATGTTAATTTAGATGGTAATTGTAGTTAGGTCTCTATTATGGATTAATTAGATTAGTCAATTAGATTGTGATGATGGACATGGTATTTAACTTGCTAAAATTGGTTGTACCTAATGTCTATTTGATTGTTAATGAATGGCTAGTTTATAATTTAGACAAGTTAGTTAGATTATGCTTAATGATTATTTATATTTTTAATTAATAATCCAGTCGAAGTTCAATTTGCTTATTGATGTCCATTTAATGTTGAAGTAGATGGTACCTTGGCGAAAATTTGTAATTTAAAATTGCAAAATGGATTCGTTTTAAGGCTAATTTAGATTGTACCTTAATGTCATTTTGTGTTTTAGACATGCTAAGTTGGGCTCGTAATAGATAATCAAAATAGACTGTATTTATTGACTAGATTGACTTGACGATGGATCGGGATATTGATAAAGTCATTTTTTTGCTTGTGCCCTCGTAGAGGGTGGTGTTGTTCATTGTAATTAACATATGTACTTGTTGTAAAATTTTATTATGCTTGGTCTACTTGTGTCGGGGGGGATGTATACACCTCCATGTTCCTCAGAAAAGTCACCAACCCTGAGACCTTAAATGGTCAAAATTGATGGGAACCTGGGCTTGAGCATTGCTTATGTGTCCTGGAGGTCCTAAGCATTGCAGGGTAGGACAAGAGGGTAGTCATTCTTATTCTTCGCCGGTTGAATGTCATACGTTGCTTCCAGGGGCTTCATTCTCTTTCTTGATTGGTTGTTATGTTGTTGTCATGTGAGTTGCATGAATTGGTTTGTCATCGTGTTGCGATGTTGGGTATAATGTCATTATTACCTTCCTACACACACACACCAAAAAAAAAATAAAAAAAATTAAGTATGCTTTTACCAGTTGTAAGGCGTAGGTGTTGTACCAGATGGGGCTGTTACAATAGGATACAAATAAGTGTGTTGTTTCAAACGAATAAGATCCTATTTAATTTTCCATATATTTACACAAAATGAAAATTACGAAATTTTCGAGAGAGGGTTAATTATTTCTATATATATATAGAGGGTTAATTATTTCATATATATATACACAGCTTTTTTGAAAATTATGAAATGCCCATAGAGTAGTTAATATCGATATATATATATATATATATATATATATATATATATATATATATATATATATATATATATATATATATATATATACCAAGAATGTAAATTGAAAATTTCCATAGAGAGTTAATATTGCCATATATATATACAGAATGAAAATTACAAAATTTCCTATGGATTTTTAACAACACACAAGTATGAATAATAGAAATGTAACATCCCGCTTGTGCGCACATTGAGAAAACTTATTCTTTGACGACACTTGCGTACAAGTGATCCGGGTCATTATACTATTGGTTGTTTTGATTATGATTATGAGATATTGTGGATTTGATGATATGTTATTTTGTTGTATTTACATAGACATGTTCTATTGATTGGGTTCTCCTGAGTGTGTAGGACTCTGGATGTTGAGGATGTCGAGGTATCGATGAAACCCCTTGGACTACGGATCGAGTTAGGGATTGGACTGTTAGGGTTTAAATGTTGTTGAGGTGACATATGTACATATGATTAGATATTATGATGTTGATTGTTTTTGTTGATATGATTCGTTGGTGGATGCAGGTTCACAATAGCTTGTCAACCAGAATCACATTTGGAGTAAAGGGGTCACATGCGACAACCAAAGACATTGAGGGAGAGGTGTGGCGGAAGCCCTGCCACAACCTACTATCACTCTTGTCATGGCTCTAACTATAGTTTAACTATTACCTAGTTTGAGAGGACCCACGATGTCATGAGGGAAGACTGTGACAATCGCTCATGATGATTCTAAGGGGTGCACAATAAGGAAGGGTCCTTATGCCTTAAAGGGCCTTAGTCTCCCATAAGATCACCTGACAGAGTATTGACTCCATGGGTTTGACGTCTACCAAATTTAGTCAAGAGGCGAGTGGCACCCTTGGAGCACATAGTGCATCCTGAAGGGAACATCACGATTTTAACTTGTAAGATAATAAACCTAGTTCCTAGAAAACTATTCCTCCTTAGGACCTGGTCGGCCTTAAATGAATGATGTGATAAGTAAAGTTGAATAACTAATATTTCCCTTAAGAACTGTTGCCAAGCCTGGTGAATTGAAAACCTAGGACTGAGTAGAACCTTAGAAGAAAACAAAAACTAATTAGACATATAACAGGAAGGGGGTAAAGAAAATTCAAGAATTAATAATTAAAGTGGAAATTTTAAATAAAGGTTGAATTAATAAAAGGGGTGTTTGGTTGTTTTGGTACACCTGTTAAATTTGTTACTTGAAATAAAATTTAATTTACAATTGTTCATTTTACTGTATTCATATGACGATTTCATTTCCATGAGATTTCCTTGCACATGTAATTCCCTTGTCGCTTGATTCATACGGTGATAAACCTTTCTATCCACAGTATCTTTTACTTCTAAGTTATTGTCTAATTGCGTGTGGCCAGATTGAGCCTCAAACACAAAAAAAATCCTTCTCTTTTGTATCTCCTGCTTGCATTTTCTTTATTCCTTGATTGTGTTTTTATTCATTATTGTTTTCTCCACGAAGAAGGTCTGGATGCAGATTTGTGTTATTATATTTTGTCCCTTTATCCTTTAAGTTATTAGTTTGTGACTGAGTAGTCCTCCAGGAGCCAAATCAACTGTCTGTCACTCCAATGTTAAATATTTAGATTCAAATTCACTACTTTCATGTGCATGGATAATAAGTGAAGGATCATTTCTCTCCCCAGCAAGGAATTCTCTCATGGGTGTTTATTCCCTCTCTTTACCCAGCGAAGCATTCCTTTCTCTCCGCGCCTTGTTTTTTTTTTAACCTTGCGTCTTGGATCCTTGTATCTCTGAGCCAGAACTCTTAATGAATAATCCTTCCATGTCTTGCAATGCTAAACTAGTCAATGTTTAGTACCATCTCTTGTCACATCACAGAATTTGAATCTTATACTGATCTTTGGATTAGAGTCATCTCTCCAGAGTTCTCTTGTACCCTGAAGAATAATCATCTCCTCTTTACTTATTTATAGTTAGAAGTTGTCCTTGCAATATTTACCTTGTCAAGGACTTCTGAGAATATCAGATAGTATCACTATGAGCTCGTAGGAAACCTCATAGTCAACGCGGCGGACTTGGACAACCTCATTGCTTAATGCATTGCTTCTACTCTTCTTGTGTGTTTGTCCCTTCACGTTAATCTGCTGAGGGGCTAGCGAATCTCTCCCAGCCTTGCTGCCGATTGGGATTGGGTTTTCACCATATTAATATTGTACGCACTTTTATAATAAGCATTTGTATTATTAAGAATTGAAATGGTCATCATGATGTGAATAGAATAACCTGATTTAACATTGATTTAAAATTGATACTTTATCTATACTATCTTGTGATGCACTTTTATAATAAGAATCGGTATTATTAAGAATCGATATTTGTTTAGATGTGATCATTTTAATTTTTAAATAGGAATTGACATTGATTTATATTATCTTATGATGTGATGATTGGGTTTTATTTTTTTAAACAGGAACTTCTATTGATTCATATTATCTTATGATGTGATGCTTGATTTATAAGCGTTACTGCACACACACACACACACACACACATATATATGTGTGTGTGTGTGTGTGTGTGTGTGTGTGTGTGTGTGTGTGTGTTTGTGTGTGTGGGCATTTCCTTATGACTTCACCCTCGATGCTTGTGGGGTGTGTTTGGATATTGTGCTCGATGTGTGGAAGGCCCAATAATTTGAACAAACTCTAAAGTTATGTTCAAGATTTTAGATAGCACTGCCAAAACTCATAACTTTTTCCTTGCCCAACTTCTCGGCATAGCTATAAAATCGATTTTCCCCAAGATGGAAGTGCACCCAACCTTTCTGCACAGCCTTAAATCTATTTTTTTTTCCTCTTTCACCTCGTTTCTCTACCAAGTAGTTTCCCGATTTGACAATAGATGGCAGTGGTGGTTCTATGAGTTTTTGAGCTTTATGTTCTAATAGTTTGTCATTATTATTTCTAATCAACATTTTAAATTGTTGAACCTTTCCTCGTTGAGAATCTCCACCCTTAGAGCTGGTAATGTCGTATTACCAGTTTTGGTTATTTCCATATTTACAGGTTTTAAAATGGATTGTGTTAGCGAGGCAACTTACTCGTCTTTCCTTGATTCATTTTTGTTATGGAAGAGTAAATTTTATTGTTGAACAACGCGAGGTGGATTACCATTGTGTTGCAACCTGTTATCCTCTTTCTTTATTTGTTCGGATTATTAGAATCTCCTATAAAAAAATTATTGGTTATAAGGCGACTGAGTTCAAAAACATAGGGATGGCAGTAGAGATTTAAGGACCTTGTATTGATTTTAGAATTGTCCTTTAATAGGGTACTAATTTTGTTTTATAAAGAAATTATTAATCTAACAATGTTATTTGAAAAGATAGTTGTTGTCCTTAACTAAACTTTAGATACTATCATGATGTTGGTGTAATCCTACTATGTTCTTTCTAAATGATAATTTATTATGTAGAATTTGTTCTTAATCTTCTACATTAATGATTAAGAGGATGTACTTTTCAGATAGATGATAGGGAAGGAATAATCCTTGAAAGGATAGTATCTTCACTTAACTTGTCTAGATGTTTATTTCCTTGTTCAAATATAATTTTTATAGGATAATTTTTATTTATTTAAATTGTTTGATGCTCATTCATTCGAATAATAAAAAAGGGGTTGTAAGTAGGAAGAATTGAGAAGGTTTAATTTATGTTAGTTAATGGCGTACAATGAAAAAGTTCTAATGGAGAATAAACTCTATAATCGCAGGAGTTGGAAGGATGTGTGGTAATTTATAGTTGTATTAGTCTTTCTTTATTTAAAATGTCAATTTGAAAGAGTGTAGTCATTGTTTACATGGACATGATGTTTGCATAATTACAGAAAATACCCTAGAAGGTTTATGACTTCTCACACCTCAGATTCTACTTAATGATTCATTGATTAAATATCACGCCTGGACTTTAAATAGAATTGTGCCTCAAGTTTATTATTGTTGGATATATAGTGTATGTTATCTCTCTCGCGCGCTCAAAATTTAAGCTATTGTCTAAATTTTAGATTTTGTTTAATTGATTAGGATGTCCGGTTAGTCATTTTTATTTTTTCCAATTGATTATCACATGTTTTGTACAGTTGCATGATGTGGTAGTATGTTGGGTCGTTGTTGTTTGTTGCTCGATTTTGTGTATGTTTTGTTCGTTGCCAGGTCATGTTGATTAATTGTTGTTGTTGTTACTTTCCTGCTAAAAAAAAATTGGACTTGTTTTGCGTCGCTTGTTGTCGTAACGATGGGGGTCGTTACAATAATTCAACGTAGAAAGTATTGGATATTTGGACGAGTTCTAGAGGGTCAGAATAACAATATTACAACATCAAATAAAATAAAACGCAGAGGGTTTAACTTTAATAACGATTTGGGCCACGATCTGACTAGGAAGGAATCGCAAATGACTAGGCTTGAAGACTGACATCTAACTAAGAGAAAACACAGTAACCCTCAAACCCGAGCGTTAAGTCTCAAGGTGTCTCATCTAACTTATAAATGGAACCATAAACCTGATGGAAATCCTGGGAAGAAAATGCATACGGGAGTGAAACTATCAACCCTCAAACAAATAAAGGAAAACATGAGGTTTGTTACTTTGAGCTCTCAACTAATTACATTTGCATAAAAAAGACAATACATCATGAAATACTTGTCACAGAGATCATAAACAACAGAATCATTTACTCACATTGGCACATAGAGAACCTCGGGTATGTGTTTCATCTTTCAATAAATCACTAGAGTTGAAACTCACCAAACGCATCAGTCATATTACAGTGCAGAGACAAAACTTGTGTTACAGGACCAAAGCGGGAAAGAACGATGAACGGATGTTACCTCGAGGTCCTTTCTAGAGGATTAAAATCTGTCGGTACACACCCTTACCTCTACCATGTGATGTTGAGGAAATCACGAGTCTACATTGGACATTTTTTCATAAGTGTCAGCCTGGAAAATATGAGACAGGCTCACTATTAATGAACCAGGCCAGAAGTAAATGCCTACATGACCTGACCTGTCATCCACCATAAACGGTTTTCGAACCACTTAATTGTTAAGTCATATTAAGAGTCAAACTCGAAAATGAAAATACTATGTTAATAGTCGAGTAGGGATTATGAATGTTAGGTATAGGTATATGTTCATTGCACCATGAAAAAACAATATGTTATGGATAGGTACCTTCTCACTGCACTATGATAAACAATACATTGTTATGGCATCCATATGATAGAATATATGATAAACAATATATAATTTTATGGAGAATGTTATTGTTATGGTATCCATATCATAGTCTATATGATAAATGATATATATTGTTATGGATAGTGTTATTGTTATGGATAGTCTATGTGATAGTCTATAGTTTATAGTCTATATTGTTTATGGGAGATAGGAGAGTTTTGTAGAATTGGATAATATATGATTAATGATAGTCTATTACGCGATGTAATATTGATAACATGTCTTGACATAGACATGGTGGTTATTCTAAGGGCCATGACAGTCTTGGTCGCAATTTTCTTCAATACAAATAAGTGTATGATTCTAATCCAATAACGACGGTAACTCTGGTATGCATAAAATAAAAGAATAAAGATATATTTAATGGATTATCTTTGTGTTGCAATAAATTTTGGAGAGTCAAGGAACTTTAATGTCCCCTAACCAAAAAAAATAAAAATTGGGACATTTGGGGTACATTACAATTTTTAGACTCAAACAAAGCATGGTAATCAAACTTAAAAGTAGTGCTCTATGGTAAATTGAACGATAGTTGAGATTCAAGGTCAAAGAATAAAAAAAATAAAAATTAAAGTATTAATATATGGTAAATTGGTAAATTTATTTTTATTACTTAATAATTTTAAATTTCAAATATTTTTTCCTATTTTTAAATGTAGATGTGAAGTTCATACCCCTCAAAATAATTTTATTAAAAAAACATCTAATAATAAGAATTTTTTTAATTATTTAATATGCATGATGTTATGATTGTATCAAATTGGAATGTAACACACACAATTGATAACCCACATTATGTTTGTGGGGTGCACACAATTTCTTTTTTCTTTTATCTAAATCACCTTTATTAACCACACCTCTAAATCCAAAACTGATCTCATAAACTAGTTCTTCTCATCGAGAAATTTTGAACGACTATAATTATGCTAAAATCCAAGCTTCGGATCAAAATTTATAGCCTCTTAAATTTTTCAGGCCTTTCCCACCCAACCTTGTAACATCCAGTTCCACTCATCACATTTTATACTTACTTATTCTTTGAGGACACTTGCAACCAAGTGATCTACTTATGATACATTATGATTATGCTTTGATTATGATTTATATTGTGATATCCTTATGATTTATATGTTAATTTCTAGATGTACATACATTGACATGTATTATTGATGAGTTCTACTAAGTGTGCATGATACATGATAGGTTGAGGATGCCAGTGGAATCAAAAGACTTCCTTTGACTCTAGATTGAGTCAGGGAGTGGATTTGTATTTTGGTTTGAGTATTTGATTTATACGCATGATATTATATGATGATTTCAGTATGGATGTTATGTATATGGATATTGATATTTTTTTTGTCATACAAAGAAACTAGAGAGATGAGTGAGAAGTGTGGAAACGTCCCTCTCATAGGCTACTAGCACTCTCATTGTGACCTGAACACATGGTTAACGATTATCGTATTTCAATAGGTCCATGATGTCGTGAGGGAATACTAAGACAATTGCTCATGAATAATTCTAATGGGCATGCAATAAGGAGAAACCCTTATTCCTTAGACAACCCTTAGCCTCTCACAAGGTTGACCAAGTGGAGTGTTGACTCCAAGTGTTGGACAAAATTCCAAACTATTCAAAGGTGAGTGACACCCTTGGATCACAGAACTATGTCTTGAAGGGGATGTCACGCAAACAAAATGTGAGTCAATTAAAATCTAGAAGGTCTAGAAAATAAAATAAAATACTTAGACTTTGATAGAAAAGAGCATGCAAATGATTATTAAATTATAAAAAAGAAAATAACAAAGAGTCTAAGTCTAAAGAGGTTTGATTAATTAAAAAACTAAAAGGGAGTGAAGGGAATTAGAGTAGCAATTTAAGTGAAAGAATAAATAAGAATAAAATTGGGTAAATGCACATGTGTGCATTATAATAATAAAAGAGATTTTTAAAATAAAAAGAAATTAAAACATGAGAGAATAGGTGGTCCACATAGAGTATCATATTGACTCAATCAACCAATAATCCTATCTAAAAGAAGACTCCTAATCCAACTCAAACTAAAATCTATTTAGGGGACACATAATAAATGAAGGATTGGGGATCTAACGGACAACTAAGAGCAAAAATAGGAACACATTGGGGAGTGTGAGGGGAAATGTATTTTTAGTAAAATAAAAAGAGAATTTACATGTGCAACTTTTGGAGACTGTGACAAGTGGTGTGGGTTTATAACCATTGATTAAATTATTAAAAAATAATTATGTGTGCATGAGAGGAAACGTTTCGCTGCTAATTTTCTTATAAATGAAATGGAGAAGAAGAGAGAAGGACCTCGTTTTTGAAGTATTGTTGGGTGAAATCATGAAGGTGGGTTACACTTTTGCTTGTTTTATGACAAAAAAAACTGTATTTTCACAAGTTATTCAACTTCCGACATATAAAAGTATTTTTTTTATTTTG
>SNQJ01S0010998.1:451133-464326 GCA_010110895.2 Picea sitchensis
AATCGGTTTTTGGAAAATTTGGAGACCCGATTGTCACGAAAGTGTAACCCACCTTCGTGATTTCACCCTGTTATGTTGTGAAATTTTTTCTTGACTAGTTTACTTGTGGAGAGTTGGGTTTGAAAACTTGTGTAAAGAGTGGAGGGTCTTCCTTGTGAGGTAAAGTTTATGTCATTGCTTTCTGGTTACTATTTTAGAGTTGTCCTGTAAACAAAAAGAAAACGAATTCCATTCAGGATGCTTGAACCATAAGACACTTCTTTAGGATTGGTTGCATCCTTCAAGGTATTGTAGACGTTGTAATATTTTTTAGATGGTGTCTTCAAATTTACAAGCGTTAATAACACATTTTTGCCTAAATGAATGTTTGAGTTTGTAATGTTTTCCTCTTTTTCGATTTTATCCTTGCAATTGATAGAGCATAGTTAGATTCTCTAGTTACTGCGAGTGTAGTTCAATATCCATATTGATGTGTCATTTTTTTCGATGATTATAAGTCTATCTCCTAAGGCATGATGATGTCCTTCCCTCTTGTCGATGTAATACTAAATCTTTCTTGAAACCTTGTCCACAAACATCAGTTCCAATGGGATTAATGAAAGTTTGCCTCGAGATTGGATAAGATGTGATTTGACAACACCCTTGTCTCCTATCTCCATGCTCTTATTGGCCTTATTAAAATAAATTTTTAATACATATAAAAACATAGGATTGAATAGTTAATGCTCTCTTATCTTACCAATGTCCTTTTGGCGCTATAAATAATTACACTTCGTTGATTGTTTTCTTAGTGATTTCACCAGTCTCAAATCATGGGGTGCATTCCGAAAAAATGTTTTGTAGCTACCCTTCACATATCCTTAAAACAGTTAAATTATTTCAGCTTGTTCTAATTCTAGTTTGATTGTTCGGGATATATATCACCTTTTATTTTCAATTATTGCTTCTCTTTTGATAGTTGGAATTTTATAAAATATTTGACTATTATTAGACCTTACTAATAAAGACTATGAATCAACTTTATTCTTGAGTGTGAGAGATGTTACAATTATCAAGAACTTAACTATCTAGTCAATTGTGGAAATGNATTGAAGAATGTGTCAATTAAGTCATGTATCATATTATAAAGTACACTTTTAGTTTTATGTAATATTTAAAATTATCAAAGTTATAGAGATTGTAATGGATTTTATTACTTAGGATATATAAACGTGAGACAAGTATTTGTTAATAAGTCCTATCTTTATAGGAGATTATTCCATGGATTTCATCATTATTGTTAATCATTAATATTATATTAGTAATAAATTAGAGAGTTTGTGTTAATGATCAAACGATTAAGTTGTAAATCTCATGTTGATTTTTTTAATGTCAAGAAGTTATGTACATATATTACTCGTGAAGAAATACAATAGATTGTGATTTGTTTCAGACTTTTTCATAGGTGATACATTCTTGTTACTATACTGTTGAAATTTAGTCTAGGTCATATTATGGGAATAGATCCCTTCTTTGTCCTCAAAATTGTCGCCAGTCCTGAGACCTTAAATGGTTAAAATCAATTGGATGAATCATGTAATTGAGCATTGATTATGTGTCTTGAAGGTCCTAACCTTGCAGGGTAGGATTTGTGTGGGTAAACAATGCTTACTCTTACTCCTTTGTGTAAGTGGATGCTAAAGTTTTTACAAGATAGATCTATAAAATGATATTGATGAATGCATTATGATTTGTTATGAAATTGATTCTGATTAAGAATAACTTAATGTTCATTTACAATACATAAATCAGTTGTTATCATCTTTGTATATTAGATTGAAATGTTTATGTAATGGTCATATCATACTTTTCTTAACCTGTGTGTTCAAAATAAAAAACTTACTATTTGTTGTAGTCACTTACATAGTGTTGTTACAAAGGTGACGTTACATATGGTATCAAAGCGGGTTCAACTCTATGACACCAGACCCATTACGCCTTCCACTATTTTTTATTGATAGTTAAATATGTTTCACTGATATAATTTGAATTTGTTTCATGAAAGGTAGCATGGTTAGAGGATGCAGAATGCGTAGACGTCGGGGTGTGGGAGGTAGAGGCACGCTTCCTCCGAGTGCATCCATGGCAGAGGGATCTAGCCAACAGGGAGATGAGTATACTATTGGGAAGGAGCAGTTTGCAGTGGGAGTTGTGGTAGGTATGATGACATCCTTCCAGAGGATTTCAGAGGAATTGATCAACTGCCTTGATCGGGATGAGAGAAAAACGTATGTTCACAATGAGGGTTCACAAAATCCTCTAGTGGTTAGCAATATTGTACACAAATAACTTGAGAAGGTAAAAAAAATTGAATTCATGGATGCCATGGATGACTTAGCCACTGGGGCATGGTTGGATTACATGGCGATGTGCTTCACACTACGTGATTACACCTGCAACATGAAGGTCTGCATGGAATTATTTCAACTAAAAGGGAGTGTGATTCTTTGGTGGAAGACACTCTTACCTCAACTGAACATGGTCGTTGAAGACGTTTCATGGGAATTGTTTGAGGAGTGATTCCAGGAGAGGTACGTGTCTGAATAATTCATTGAAAACCATCTTAAAGATTTCAATGCCTTATGATAAGGTAGTCATATGGTACCGGAGTATGAGGCCATGTTCATGGAGCTACTCAAATATGATCCACATATGAACACTAAGAAATTAAAAGTTAACAAGTATGTGTTCGGCCTCAACTTTGACATTCATGCAAAAGTGAGGATCTCGATGCCTCAAAAGTTGTACGATGCAGTTCATAAGGCTCTCATTTATGAAGAATATCTGAGCAGTGGAGTTGAGGATAGAACCCCATTTAGGAAGATGATACAAGCACCACATAGAGCGCCACAACATCATACACCAACTAGATAGACTTCTTGACACAGTGATATGCCTAGAGGACCTGTGTTATCGACAAATCGTTTACATACTCCTCATCATAGGAGTCCATATATACCACCACAACAACATAAAAGACATTATCCATAGCAACATCAATAGAAAATATATGTTCCAAAGAATAGATCATGACCGCAGACTCCTAGGCCAACAACTTCTTCTTCGGGAACTAGGAGCACTAGTCCGAAGAATGAATGTTGGACATGTGGAGATCCACAATACCAAAGAGATTGTCTTATTAATAAGGAAAGAACTATAAGATAAACAAAACCAACAATAGTTGGATATTTTGGAAAGGCGCATAGGATTCATGCAACATCTAATAATCGTGAGGTCGAGCATCAGTCTATTGTGCTTGAGACTTGATATATGAGAATTAATCAACAATTTAGTGTTTTGATAGATCTAAGAGCTACCGAGAGTATTATATCTATAGTTGTGCTTAAAATAATTAAGGTGAAGGAAATCGAACAAGATGAGTTTAGACATGTGGAAATTGCATCTAGTGCCAAGGAAAAGGTTGGAGGAAAAGTTAAGGATTGTAACATCAACTTGGGTGATTTTATCACAAGTTTAAACCTATATGTAACAATATTAGGATCTTATGACATTGTGACCAGAATGGATTGGTTAGAATCACATGATGCAATACTTAATTGTATGACAAAATGCTTAAGTTTGATTGATGATTTGGGACAGAGTAGAGAAATCGTGGGAAGAAACCAGGAAGTGTCATTGAGATTTATTTCTTCTCTACAATTATAGAAAATCGTGTGAAAAGGATGTAATATGTATGTCATTTTAGCACTTAATGAAAAGGGGGAAATAGAAAGATTAGAAAATCTTCATGTAGTGTCGGAGTTTGCAAATTTTTTTCATGAAGAACTACCATGTTTACCATCAGAAAGAGAGTTGGAATTTACCATAGACTTAAAACTTGTAACATAACCGATTGCAAGAAATCCATAGCTGATGTCAACACTAAAATTGCAAGAGTTAAAGATGCAATTGAAGGAGTTATTGGATTTGGGACTTATACATCCAAACATATCACCATGGGGTGTGTGAGTTATTTGTGTGAGAAATAATGACATATCTTTGAGAATTTTCATTGACTATCGTCAACTAAATAAGGCCACGATAAAAAAAAAAGTATCCATTCCCAAGAATTGATGATTTATTTGACCATATGAAAGGAGAAACATGTTTTCCAAGATTGAATTGACATTAGGATACCATCATTTGTGAATTAAGGAGGAATATATCCCTAAGACCACATTTAAGATGAGATTCATAAACTATGAGTTTATTGTTTTAACATTTGGATTGATGAATTCCCTTGGTGTATTAATGCATTTGATGAGTGGGGTATTCCATGAATACTTGGAAACTTTTGTACAAGTATTCATTGAGAATATACAGATTTTATCTTGGATGAAACAAGAGCATGATGAACACTTCATATTGGTTTTATAGTGTCTAAGAGAAACCCAGTTGTACGTGAAGCTATCGAAGTATTCATTTTACCAGATGAAGATTCATTATTTAGGACATATCATATCTGGAGAAGGTATCGTTCTAGATCCAAGGAAAGTAGAGGCTATTATGGAATGGACAATTCCAACAAACGTACAAGAAGTATGTATTTTTATGGGATTGGCAAGTTATTATTGCCATTTCGTCGAGGCTTTTCAAAGATAGAAAACCTAATTACGAAATTGCAGAAGAAGAAGAAGAAATTAGTATGGTTAGAAAAATGCATAGAATAATTTCAAAATATTAAGGAGTTGTTAATGGAAAAATCAATACTGAAAGTTCCTGACTTGGAAAAAGGGATCTTGGTATGCGCGGATGCATCCAAGGAAGGTTTAGGAGGAGTTTTGATGCAAGACGATCGACTAATCGCTTACATTTCAAGAAAATTAAGAAGGAATGAAGAGAATTACACATCACATGATTTAGAGTTATTAGAGATTGTATATGCCTTACAAGTTTGGAGACATTATCTAATTGGACAAAAAATTCAAACTGAAAATTGATTACAGTGGTTTACAAAACATTTTTACTCAGAGTGACTTTCACACATGATAGAGGCATTGGTCAAAAATAATTAGCGAATATGACTTTGAGATTACCTACATTAAAGGAATGGTGAATAGAGTATCAGATGTGTTAAGTCGAAGACCACGCATATTCTCAGTAATACCTCTTAAGACAAATCTTTGATAAAAGATCATAACATTGCATATTAACGATGATTGGTACAAGGAAGTTAAGGATAATACTGGAAAATATACCATGATGGTGCCGAGGTATGAAGGTTATTCATTTCAAAGTGATGAATTGTTGAAGTATAATGGAAGAATTTATGTACCACCTAACGATGAATTGAGAAATTTGATTTTGAGCTAAGATCATCAATCAGTGTACATGGCTCATCTTGGAGTCACAAAGATGAAGGAAGACCTTAAGCCTTTATTCTTCTCGAAAGGAATAAAAGAGAATATATTTAATTACGTGGTGATATGTTTAGAATGTTAGAAAGTGAAGGATGAACATAGACAACCAGTGAGATTATTACAACCACACGCGATTCCTGAATCAAAATGGGAACTTATTTCGATGTATTTTATTGTTGGATTTCTAATAACGGCAAGGAGACATGACTCTATTTTTGTGGTCATTGACACTCTAATTAAGAGTGCACAATTTATTCTAATTCATATGACATATGAGGAACTGAATATATCTAGATTTTTTGTTACCGAGATTGTGACATTACATGGTGTACCAAGAAATATCATATCCAATCGAGGATCGATGTTTATTGGACAATTTTGGACTAGTTTCCAAGAGGCTTTGGGAATGCAATTTAATTTTAGCACAACATATCACCCCGAGAGAGATGGACAAAATAAAAGAATGAATAATATTTTAGAGGATATGTTGCAAATGTATGTAATGGATCAACAAAAATGTTGGGACTAATTCTTATTATTCGTATAATTCACGTACAACAACAATTATCATAGTTTGATTAAGATGGCACCATTTGAGTTTCTTTACAGAACACTGTTTCAAACACCTCTAAGTTGGGATCAACAAGAGGATAGGGTCCTGGTGGAACCATAAGTGATCCAAGAAATGGAAGAAAAGATGCAAATAATAAGACAAAGAATTAAAGAGTCTCAATATCGAAAAAAGATTTATGTTAATGTGCATCATATTGACCATAGTTATGAGGTTGGGAACAAAGTATTCTTGCGGGTAAAAAGGCATAAGAGTTTGATCAAGTTTAGAAAGGGTGATAAACTCTCTGCTAGGTTTGTGGGGCCTTTCAAGTTTGTCAAAAGTAAAGGACTTATGGCTTACCAACTAGTTTTTTATGATTCTTTGAGGCGTATGCATGATGTTTTTCATGTATATGTATTGCGACATTAGGTTTCAGATCTATCAAATGTTATTGACTTGAGTAATTTGTATGTGTCGAAGGAGGGTGCTTTGATGGAGGAGCCAATCCACATACTAGACCATTTCACTCGAAAACTACAACATCAAATCTTCGATCAGGTCAAGGTCTAGTGGGAAAATTATAGTCCACACTCGACTACATGTGACGATGCATATGAGGTGCATCAACACTTTCCTTATTTGTTTGATAGATTGGATATTTAGATTAGTGTCATATACATTTATTTCTTTCATTATTAAACTATACAAACTTTGGGACAATAAAACAAAAGGGGGTGCAAGTAAAATCCAATTCCACTGATCACATTTTATACTAACTTATGTGTTTAGGACACTTGGGAGAAAGTCATCCGGTTATGATAAATTATGATTATGCTTTGATTATGATTTATATTGTGACTTCATTAGGATTTATAAGTTAATTTATATAGGTACATATATTGGCAGGTATTATCGATGATTTCTCCTGAGTGTGCGGGATACATGACAGGTTGAGGATGTTGATGGCATCAACAAACTTCCTTGGACTCTTGATTGAGTCAGGGGAGTGGATCTGTATTTTCGTTTGAGTATTTGATTTATACGCATGATATTATATGATGATTTTAGTATGGATGTTATGTATATGGATATTGAAATTGTTTTTTTTCAGTGGATGCAAGCTTGGTGACACTAGCTAATCCAAATCACATAAGGATTAAAGGGTTCATACACAGAAACCAAACATATGAGGGAGATGTGTGGAAGCATCCCTATCAAAACCTACTAGCACTCTCTTCGTGACCTGAATGCATGGTTAATAACTACCTCATTCTGAGAGGTCCACGATGTTGTGAGAGAATACTGAGATAGTCGCTCACGAATAATTATAAGGGGCATGCAATAAGATTAAAACCTTATTCCTTAGACAACCCTTAGTCTCTCACAAGGTTGACCAAGTGGAGTCTTTACTCCAAGTGTCGGGAAAAAATCCAAACTAGTCAAAGGCAAGTTGCATCCTTAGAGTAAGAAAGTGTGTCTTGAAGGGCACACCGTGCAAACAAAATATGAGTTAATAGAAATATAGAAGGTCTAAAAAATAAAATTAAATACTTACAGTTTGATAGAAAAGAGCATGCAAATGATTATTAGATTATAAACAAGAAAATAACAAAGAGTCTATGTCTAAAGAGGTTTGATTAATTAAAACATTAAAAGGGAATGAACCGAATTAGCCTAGGAATTTAAATGAAAGAAGAAAGAAGAAAAAAATTGGGTAAATGCACGTGTGCATTAAAATAATAAAAAATATTTTTAAAATAAAAATAAATTAAAACATGAGAGAATAGGTGGTCCACATAGAGTAACATCTTGAGCCAATCAACCATTAATCCTAACTAAAAGAATTATCCTAATCAAACTCAAACTAAAATCTAGTTATGGGACACAAAATAAATGAAGGATTGGGGAACTAAGGGACAACTAAGAGAAAAAATAGGAACACATTGGGGAGTGTGACGGAAAATGTCTTTTTAATAAAATAAAAAGAGAATGTACATGTGCAACTTTGGGAGAGTGTGACAAGTGATGTGTGTAAATAATCATTGATTAAATTATTAAAAATTAATTATTCGTGCATGATAGGACAACTTTGATTTCTAATTTTCCAATAAATTAAATGGAGAAGAAGAGAGAAGGACCTCATTTTTGAAATATTGTTATGTTGCCAAAAAATTTCTTGACTATTTTACTTGTGGAGAATTGGGTTGAAAAACTTAGATAAAGAGTGGAAGTTCTTACTTGCGAAGGAAAGTTTGTGCTTTTGCTTTCTAGTTATTGTTTCAGAGTTGTTGTGTAAAAATAAATAAAATGAATTCCATCCACATTGCTTGAACTAGAGGACGCTTATTGATGGATTGGTTGCATCCTTCGACATATTGTAGATGTTGTGAGATTTTATAGAATGTTTGTTGAAATTTACAAGCATTAATTACACATTTTTACGTGAATGAATGTTTGAGTTTTTAATATTTTCCTTTTTTTATTTATTTTAGACTTGGAATTGATATATCACAGTTACATTCTCTAGTTAGTGTGAGTGTAATTAAATCTCCATCTTGACGTGTCATTTTTGTCGATGATTATAAGTTTATCTGTTGAGGCGTCGTGATCTCCTTCACTCTGGTCGATGTAATCCTAACTCTTGCTTGAAACCTTGTCGAAAAACCTCAATTCCAGTGGCCTTAACGGAGGTTAGCTTCTAGATTCGATAAGATGTGATTTCACAACACCCTTGTCTCCTATCACCATGCTCTTATTGTCCTCGTTAAAATAAAATTTTAGTATATGTAAAAACCTAGTATTGAATACTTAACCCTCTCTTATATTACCATTGTTCTTTTGCAACTATTAATAATTACACTTCGAATCGTGGGGTGCATGATCAAAATATTTTATAAGATACGCTTCACATAGTCGTAAAACAGTTAAATTATTTCAACTTAATCTAATTCTAGTTTGATTGGTCAGGATATATATCACCTTTTATTTTCATTTATTGCTTTTCTTTCGATAGTTGAAATTTTATAAAATATTTGACTAATCTTACACCTTACTAATAAAGACTAGGAATCACCTTTACTCTTGAGTGATTGGAATGTGAGAGATGTTACAATTATCAAGAACTTAACTATGTAGTCAATTGTGGTAATGATTGAAGAACGTGTCAATTAAGTTATGTATCCTAATATAAAATACTCTTTTAGTTTGATGTAATATTTAAAATTATCGAAGTTATAGAGATTGTAATTGATTTTATTACTTGGGATATATAAGCGTGAGAAAGGTATTTGTTAATAAGTCTTATCTTATAGGCGATTATGTCATGGATTTCATCATTGTTGTTAATCATTTATGTTACATTAGTAATAAATTACCGAGTTTGTGTTAATGTCCAAACAATTAAGCTGTAAATCTCATGTTGATTTTTTTAATATTAAGAAGTTATGTACATATATTATTCATGAAGTAATATAATAGATTGTGATTTGTTTCTAAATTTTGCATAGGTGGTACATTCTTGTTACTATACTATTGAAATTTTAGTTGTTAAATTTATTCTAGGTCGGTTTATGGAAATAGATACATTCTTGTTCCTCACAATGGTCGCCGGTCTTGAGACCTTAAATGATCAAAATCCATTTGATGAATCCTAGACTTGAGTCTTGATTATGTGTCTTGAAGGTCCTAACCTTTTAGGCTAGGATTTGGGCGGGTAAAGAATGGTTACTCTTACTCCTTTGTGTAAGTGGATGATAAAAACTTTTACAAGATAGATCTATAAATTTCTATTGTTGAATGTATTTTTATTTTTTATGAAATTGATGTTGACTAAGAATAACGTAATGTTAATTTACAATAAATAAATTACTTTTTATCATGTTTTTATATTAGATTGAAATGTTCATGTAATTGTTGTATTTCACTTCTCTTAACCTGTGTGTTCAAAAAGTAAATTTACTACTTGTTGTATTCTCTTACATAGTGTTGTTATCGAGGTGACGTTACAAACCTCACCTCGTACTCATGTGGCACCCATGTCAGTCCATGCCATCCATACCATCCAATGTAGCACGAATTGAGCGCTTACACATAGAGACATGTAGCCAATCATGTGGCATACCTCACATATAATAAGAGGGACTCAAAGGGAGAACCATTTACATCAGGGGGTCTGGTGATATTATCCCTCCCGAATAGACACAACTAACAATATTTGCGATGTTGGATGTTCCAAATATCTATATATCCATGCCTTTTGAGCTGACCCTAAAACCATGAGGTGGGAGCTCTCCACATATGCGAATCTGGTCATCCAGGCTTCCCAAAGAGTTTTCACATAAAAAACTCTCAAATAATGGATGATCTATATATATAGGGCTACAACACCCTCTTGATATTACTACAAAACTCAAAAGAAGAAAATTTCTCATATGGGAGTCTGGGGTGCTATACCTCTAGAGCTTACCATGGAAGATTGAAGTGGAACCGTAAACCATCAAGGATCCCAAAAATATCTAAAATCCCTTTATACAAAAAAATTGGATCCAAATGTCTAGCTGGAGCAAAGACATGAAGTCCTTACATGGCATGACACCCCATAACTTGACTAGAGACATGGTTGATATGGCACGATTATATGACACTGGCATGTGGAGACTAACTTGACCTCTTATGTATGGATAGGATGACATGGCTTGACATGTGGTCCTATGTGGTATGCCACCTATACTGATTGTGTACATTGATATGGCTCTCCCTCATGGAAGTTGATGTCACAACATCATTTGTGCTAGCTGCAGAACTGTATGCTAGAACCGATACACATCTAAGACACATGGAATAATATCCGACATGACACATGGACCATCCATGACCAGACACATGGAAGTATGTGTAAAAACATGTTGATCTCAAAGGTACCAACACCCCTCCCCATAGAACCCTTCCTCAACACCTTGACACATCTATCATATGGGAATTTTAGATTTTTCAAAATGTTCATTATCAAAAATTTTAAATATTTGTTTATCCATATATCCACTCTCCATAGGGATCAAATAGTTGATATATAACGATCCCTTGATCCGACATCTAGGATTAAATATGTCAGGTCATTGGATCTTATCCCAGTCAACGTCCCACTTTTGACTCCCTCCAATCAGATACTGACACATGTCATCCTCTACATCACAATGGCATCACTCATATATGCCTAGGATTCTTCGTTATACACTTTCAGATGGGCTGGAACCCTAAAATATAAACTTGACCAATCCGATATTCGATACTTTTCTAAGGGACATGTTATATAAAAGGGCTGGATGTTTGGATCTTCAGATATTTCCGATGTTATGCATCCAAATATCTTGGATCTGGTGTCTCTTGTGTTATTATTTATGAAAAAGGGGCTAGATATGGATGTTTTACACTTGAAAACAATCATATGGTTGAGATATATTGACCTTGTTATCCAATGGATAAAATTTAAGGAAGTCGGGCTAAGGCTTCATGATCGAAGGCGGTTCCCTCGCGACCCACTTCAATTACACATGAACACTCTTCCACTTCTGATTAGAAATACTAGTTGATAGGAGGCAAAACATGTCAACATGACATAATCCCCCATACTTCTCTCTCCTTTTCCTCAAGAATTATAAGAGGAAGAAATTGCAATGAAACCCAACTCCATTTGGCCTCTGGAGATTCCAAATTTTTACAAGGAATTGATATAAGAAAGGTTCAATTTTTGGGATGTTTGAATATTGAGGATGTGACACATCTAGATATATAGAACTCCCCAGATGCACTTGAGTATAAACAAACCTACTCTCAAGTTTGGGTTCTTCTCCTATTTTAAGTTTTATACTCGTAATCGAGAGGGAGTTCATTCTTAAAACCAAGCCCAAGGAAACCAACCATGCTCCAAGGAAGAATTTGGTACTCTCCCAAGGGATAAGGCTCACCCTGTGTATACCAAAACTATGCATTCCAATTAAATGATATTTCAAATAAAATCAAGGAGCATTAAATATGATTAGACACATCGAGAGGATAAACCCATGCCTCCCTTACTCACTTCTAATAGTTCTAGGATCTCTTCCTAGGTTATCTATAAATCTTGTTCTTAAATATTAAATCACTAAGATAATTTTAAAACATGGAAAATTAATTGTGAATTAGAGAGACTAGTAACATTCCATCATTCATCCTTAATAAAAAAATTCCAAAAGATCTTAAACAAAAAGGAAATCAAGGCATGCAGACTACATTCATGCATTCATTTTCCTTTCTCATAGATTCTATATCCTTAATCATAAAATGTCATCATTTGTACATATAATACAACAACAACGCATAAATAAATCATAGTGGGAATCTTATTTTATATAAATTATTAGTCATCCAACTAAGTGAGGGTGAACACATTTCCACCCGACCATAGGCTTAGATGCACTAGTTCTCTACAATCTGGCCACCCCCATTCCAAGCCATGATACCAATAGGGAAATCTCTTAGGATTTCTGAGCAATTAAAACAATGAAGGCCACTCTCCTTCACATATCCACTGGTTGAGAATCCTTTCAACTACCATGCCTAAGGCCTCCATGATATTTATCATATTCCCTCTCAGGTCAAGTCAAGTTTAGGTTTCAAACCAATTCACTCATATTAACAATGCACACAATTTTACTCTGAAACTCTTCATGTTTACACACACATGGGTTCTCCCATAGATCATAGCATCCTTTTAATTCTACCTTTGTCCAGTCCTCTTTCCACCATTCACCTCTTATCATCTTTCATGTCTCTCCCCCTAGGTGCTTATCCTCTCTACCTCCAAGAAGGTTCTCGATCTATTCTACTCTTCCTTCTTTAAAAATGAACTCATGGGGTCAAAGGTGGTACTTGTGTACATGGGATGACAATTTTCAATTTTCCATCCTTGTCTCTCCATATCTCTTTATTGTAGGTGGTTGGTTATTCAATTACCAACCCCCTTTCATTAATGGATTTTCTTTGAATTTTGGTAAAAGGAAAACAAGTTATTATTCCCCAAAATAAATAATTTTGCAAGGAGTCTTTGGTTCTTGAGCATGATGAATGTTTAGTTCTAATTGATGATGTCAATCAGAGTTTATTTAATGTCAACCTGGGAAGGTAAACTTAGAAGCACTACCTAAAATATATAGATCTAGAAAGATTCCTAATATGTCCGAGATCTTAAAGTTCCCTTACAAGAA
>SNQJ01S0010999.1:42029-52904 GCA_010110895.2 Picea sitchensis
AAACATATAGTGATGAGAAAGGACGTTGTATACCTTGGAGTGATCAGATGAAGTGATAATATGAGTCTAAATACAGGTGATGAAGGGTATAATAATGGCAAAAAGTATGGGCAAAAAGGTACAATATGTGGTCCCAACAATGTTCATATTCATTTATTTGATATGCTAAGTCATAACATCATTAGTTTCATGACCACATCTCTTGAGTAAACAACTCCATTAAAAGTAATGTTGATTAATTAAATTTGATTAGAAACGATTTTATTTTTCAGAGTACACAAACAAGCATAGCATATAGGGCCTTGGAATAGGATTTTGTGAGCAAAATTATCCAAGGCTATTAATTCAAACATATGTGTTTAACCAGGGAGTGGTGAAATCCATTGTGTAATTAGTGATTTCAGGACACTCCGCTCACACCAGAGTTAAGCACAAGGTCACACAAAGTTGGTTGCAGAGATAACCCTATAGTACCTTCCTAACGTCATAGATATTTCTATGGTTTCATTCATATATGAGGGTGTTTCTAGTACCTTTACCTCTATGAGAGGCGGTGCTTTCAATATTTCAGGTTTTGTTACCCTACCCATATAGTGGACCAAACTTACAAGTGTTATCTTTCACATTGGTTATATTGTGGTGGCTCTAGTTGCTTGACATAGGTAGCCACGTAGGTTACTTGCAGGGGTTATTATGCAGGTACCCATAGTTAGATAAGGGTCAGAAAACACAAATCCTTTATGGAGGATTACCTCTCCAGGGGGATCTGACTGATTGTGTTGTTAAGCCCATGAGGGAACTTACAACTGATTCTTATACCTCCAATATTTTGAAGGGAGTCGCAGGGCCCTCTTGGGCGAGACATACCTACTCTAGTGACGGAGGCCCCTTTTCAGTCACTATATCATGTTTGTGTGCATTGGCCTTTTTTATTTACTTTGGTGTGCTCTTTGATTATTAGTTTTCCTTAATATTTTGTATTACATCATCATTTTTCATTACTATGATTACTGGAGGCCCCATGACTCCCTCGGTTGGAACTACCCAACCCATGGTCTTTTCTCATTCCATGGGGATGAATCCTTTTGTATTTCTAAGTGGTACGTCGAATCATGATACTCATCCAATACCTTGGGCCTCTAATCATTTTTATCTTGGTATTCCAGACATGTCTTTGCACTTTCCATCCTATGTCTCATCCTCTTATGTGAATCCTAGTTTTGGGTCTGGGGGCATGATGCCTCCTTTTTCTCCCTTTTCATTTGGTTGGGTTCATATCCCTCAACCAAATCCCATGGTTGGAGGTTGGAATCGTCCTTTCTATGGAGCCAATCCTAGCTTCACTTTTCTAGGAGAAAGTGCTCAAATGGGCGATATTTATTCTTATTTCATCCCGTCCATCTATCCTTCATATACTATGATGGTTCCTACAAACTCTTTTCTCATGGAGGACCTCCTTCTATCCTCTGGTGTTTCATCCGAGGGGAGTTAGTTTTATAGTATGGGAAATCCCCTTCATGGATTTCCTTCGTCTAGGGGAAACATATATCCTCACCTAAGTAACCATTGTCGTGTCTCTTTCTCTTTGCAAGCAACTTCCTCAATGATGATTCCCTTACAACCCTTTGTGAATCAGTTTGAAGGAGGATACCATCCTGCGGGACAGGGCCATGGTGTATACCAAAACCCTTCCTGACCCGCAATCTCTCAAAAATAGTCTTTCTCATAACCTTGGTCTCAAATGTCACAACCAACCACTACAAGTCATGCTAGAAACACAAGTCCAGTCACTACAATTCATACTGGCATTATATCACCAACCTCTGCTAGTCATGTTGGAGATAGGTAAACAACCTCTGCAAGTCATGTTGAAGACCAGAAACTAGCCATTGTATGTCATGCTGGGATCACAACTCTAGTCACTACAAGCCACACTGCACATTCATCACCAACCTCTTCTAGTCATGTTGTAGGTTTGTCAATAGCCTATGCAAGTCATGTTGAAGACAAGATACTAGCCTCTAGAATTCATGCTAGGTGCATGTCACAAACCACTGCAATTCATGATGGAAAAATTCATATGATTGAGAAGCCTCGATGTATAGGATGTAAGCCCAATTTCCTTTGTATTATTTGCAAAGGACATCATCTAACTTGTTTGTGCCTTGTTATTCAAGTGCTATGAGAAGTACGGTCCTTGTCTGATATCCCTTCAGGTTCTAAGTCATATTTTGTTTCCCAACATCCTAATCCTTATTTGGTTGATACAGTGGTTGTGCTGATGTAATATTCAGTTGACACCACTCCTGTTTTGGGGAGTGATGTGTCTCTTAACCATGGTGTCTCGCATCCTATTCAACTGGTAGTATTTTCGATGCAATCTTCGACCAAAACCACTCTTGTTTTTTGGGTTGATGCATCTCTAGACCATGTTGTCTTGCATCCTATTCAAACAACATTTGAAAAAGTGGTCATGCCGATGAAATATTTAGTCGATCCCACTCTTCTATTGGAGGGTGACAAGTCTAAGGAAGTGACATTTCCTATGCAATATTCGGTCAATCCCACTCTTCTTTTGGAGGGTGATGCATCTTTCGGCCATGTCCTTAGCATTTCTAGTCCTGTAACGTCTGAAAAAGGGATCATTCCACTCTTTTCAACCACGCTCCCTCCAATTCCTAGGATGGTTTCCTTTGATTGGAATGATATTGTAGATGAAGGATCCTCCACAAGTATTTTATCCTCCTCGACTTGGAAATTTTTGGGTTCTCCCAAGCTTGTGTCAGCTACCTGGGAGTTGCTAACTTTTGATAGCAGTCATGCACGGGAATCCTAGCCTCCCCCATGATATGCTTCTTAGAACAACATTCCCGAGTCTTAGTTAATCTCTTTTCCAACTCTCTAAAAAATTCAAAATATTTTCGAGTGAACTTGTCTGTTTCACACTCGTTAAAAGGATTTGAAAGGATGTTTATTTGGTGTAAGTTTAACCCTTTTTTGGACCAAGTAGAATAATTTCAAAAAATGAATACTCTAGTCAACATTGTCTAGAAGAGTTCTCCTAGGTATTGTTTTATACTTTTTCGGGCCTAGGGGACTAAATCTATGAAAAAGGACATTATTTGGATTTAAGTTGTAATTGCATTCCATTATCTTTCTTGCAGTATTGATCCTATTCATGCTTCTCAGTTTCTCATTACAATACTATTACATCATCAATTTATGTCACTAGCCAAGCAGAGCCTTATTTATATACTTTGCATCTTAACACCCTGTACCCTAAAAGGAAACATCCCCCCGAGTGTCCACACCCTGCATGCACCTCCTTACATTTAGAATAGGTATGTTCTACTTTCGGAACTAATTTCTTACTTGCGACACTCGTTTCCTCCATTATATCATAACATTCATTTTCGTATGAAAAAACAAAAACAGATAGGTGGGAAAAGAATATTATCTCATATTGGCAGCAGTCATGTCACCTTTGGACATAGCAAAAAATTTTGAGTCCACTTGTTATCCAAATTTTGGTTTTAGCATGACCTTAGGTATCTAAGCTCATTACTTATAGTTTACTCCTCTGACTGGTTATTCTCCCAGTACCTATGGAGAATCTGATCGATGCCTCCTACATCACGAAGTTTCATCATCAAGTTTATTGTGTCGGAGTCCTCCATATGTCTCATGTTCTTTTTCAAAGGATGTCTATGAGCCAGTGTTGGCCATTTCTCAAAACTCTTGAAACTACATGTTGGTCATACCCTCAATGTGTCTCAAAGTTACATGAAGCTATAGTCCTACCATGCACCCTGGTCCTACTTTCATTATGGGTAGGTAACCTTGAACCCAACAGTCAACATCTCCTCCTTGGTCATTGATTGGGGAGTTTCCCTTGTGTTTGACAGAAAGACATATATTCACACATTGGGATTCATGTCATTTCTTGGATGGCACTAGCCTTATTGATGGTTTCCTCGCCTTTGTCGACAATATTACTTATTGGATTCTATTCAAAGTGTCTTTTTCTTGCACTAATTGCATCTAGTGCATGCGAAAGATGCACAGGGTCGTCGGTTTGTGAACATCCTCTTCGTCTGAATTCATCCAAATCATCAAGCTATTGCTTTATACCTAGTTCTAACTGATCAAATATTCCTTAACTCTCTCCTTTCAGTGGGTCTCCTTCCATCAACTTCAGCTCATCTATTCTGGAAACGAGGCCTAGAGTCCTATGAGTACCTATAGGCTTGCAGTCATCAATGGTAGGTTCTCCCGCCATTGACATTTGGGAATACTTCAATGTCTCCCGATCGATGGATTCTTCAAGTGTTCGACCTCAACACCTTTATTCACACTTGTAAGAATTTACTTGGTGCCTTGATACCTACTTTCATTATCGGTAGGTTGTCTCGCATTTTTTAACGGTATACCTTAATGATCAGTAATCAAACGAAGTCTCATTGTGTTCGACCTCAGCTCCTCTATTTACATGATGTAGACTTCCGCCTTTGGCGGAACGTGTAGAAGACATGGAGCATCAGTTTACAGTAGTAGCTTTTCTGAGCTATTGCTATCGTTCATTGGGCCAGTACCTATATGACTTTAGTGATCATGGGAGATCAAATTGTACTCCATTGTATACATATATCTTCAGATTGATTATGAGACTAGTTTCCACTGGGCCTTGTTTGTGACTATGATAACCTATGGCATGTGTCTACTTTGTATTGCCTATTCATGGCCATGAACAACTATTTGGTATATTTCCACATGAATATGCAATGTAATTCAGATTGGCATCCATGTTTACAATGTCATTATGAATTGTAATATTCTCATGAGCAACTAGCTCGTCCAACTAAGTCTCCATTACTCCACTTCTGGGAACTATAATGTATTTCAACCATCGTAGATACTCCTATGACCTCGCACATTAGGGGGCATCTTTTATAGTAAATTTTGCCTCACCCCATGTAACTTGCTTGAATGGAATTTTTGTTTCCCTATGCATACTTGAAGTCCCATTTTTCACTTCCCAGAGCAAAAAAAACATATTTTTTCCAAAATACGCGCCCTATCAGTTAGACAGCATGCGTGTACGTAGGTTGCACCACTACATCCTCCGTACATCGAGTTTAGTGCTCAAAATTAAAAATTGTGTCGTGTTTCCATGTCACATCATAGGATCCATGATCCTTAACCTTCCATATACTAGAAACATTCTGACTTGGCCCTTCAATTCCACTTGAAGGCTATAAATTGATCCATATACAAATTGTGGAAGAGGAGAGAATTCAAGTTTTGAGAGAAAAGATACTCTAGATAAATTTTCACTTCACATTGAGTCCACATCCCTTTATCCTTGAAATTATGAACACATTGTTCATCCTCCAAGCTCTTCCTTCTTTGATGGAGAACCTCATTGTCTCCTTTATATGAGCTTGCCTTTGGTGGAGGATTGAAGTGGTGGAGGCCCAACTGGAAGGGACTTAGTTTCTAGGTTCTGAGATGTGCCAACATGGAAGTTTGTCACTTATACACTTATGTTGATCATTTTTTAATAGAAATACTCTTTTCTCACCTAATTGATAACTTGCAAATAGTTGAATTATTATTCCATGGGCATATTTGTTATGAATGTCAATGGATTATATTATTGTATATCCTAAAATTATATATTATCACTATATGCTTGTGTATCTTGGTCATTGAGGACGAGATGAAGGTATAAAGCTTTGAGTTGCGTGCTCAATGGTGGTCTTCATCGAACATCCAGACAAGGTAGGCTCTTGATCTTGTATTTTTAACATGTTAATTTATATAGCATACTTGGGATTAGAGTTGACTTCTACATTCATTCCATCTATTGTGGTTTACCGCATACCATAGATTGATTTTCCCTATAACACCTTGATGGAGACCCACACTAAATCCCAGGATCCGCGTGACCTCCCATTCTAGGATCATTTGAATTCAGAGTTGAATCGCCTCTCGGATACCTGCTAGATCCCTTCTAAATGTGCACAGTACCCTTTATTTCTTCGTGCAGGTCCAATAAAAACCTGTGGACACTTTTATTCTAAGCCCATTTTGAATTTAAAATCTAAATTTAGTGCTAGCCCTTTTATTCTGGTGTAAATAGCATGTGACCACAAGCTTAAAACCAGGATCCTAACACAACCCACAACTTCGGAGCTCTGGAGCTTCAGGCTCCAGGAGTTCTAACAACACCACACTCCTATTCCTCCGAACATGTGAACTGTGAACCTCCAAACAAATGGAGGGAATCAATGATCCCAATTAATCGTCAATATCTACGGCTCACCGAGATTCTGGGACTCCGAGCTACGGGAAACCTAACTGGTCCAAGATACAATTCCCGCAAACGGCTGAATGTCGAACTTACAAATCTAACAGCTGACATTTTGCATGGATCAATGATCTGTGTTAACTACGAGCTCTCGAATTTGGATATTTTCACATCACCACACCTCAAATCCTCTGGAGTGTTGAACTGGTGAACTCAAGAAGGTCTTAATCAATGGCTCACATGCCCTAGTGGATGGACAACTCGAATATATTTTGTGCTTTGAAACTTCATGCGTTTCTGCAATACAACCCCTTGCTACTTCCTAACTCTGAATTAGCAGAGGTCATATATTCCTTCCATGTGTCCCTCTCTGACCAATAGTCAAGATTAACTCTGGCCTTCGAGCCTTCAGGATTTCTTGAACGCTCCACACCCCTATTCTCCTAGATAACCAGGATTCTAGACTATCCATTATCTACTAACATGTGTCCTTCTTCAATCGATAGTCCATATCGACTTTAGACTCTAGGAATTTGGGAGTTCTATCTCCTTTGCACTCAAGATTGGAAAATCTATGCACTTCTTACCTGGATCTGACGTCTGTCAATCCTCGTGCTCAGATCCTATGGCTAATATCTATACTCCTCCTATGATAGCTCCTTCTCTCATCTGGAATTAGATACGATGGCCCATATTTCCTCTATATCCCATATGACGGCTAGTGTCACTCATCCTTTGTTGTTGTCACACCTTCCTTCCAAATGAAGCATTTATCAATATTTTTCAAAGGCTTGGCCTTTGACTCTCACTCTTTAAGTCGATTTCTCGATCTTTGACTACATTGCCTCTTCTGAGATTTCTCTCCCAATATGTTTTGAACTTTTATGCATGCTTTGCGCTATCTGAACCTTCAAGACATTTAAGACTTAAATATTTCGTTTAAATAAAAATCATCCTATGCACTCCTTGCTCTTTCTCACCTAGATACACCTTCAACACTTGGCTAAGTGTTGTCCCTGTGCACATATTGAAACGGTCTTATCGTCAAGCTTTGATACTTAAATGAGTATGTGTGAACTCCTTGCACATTCCTTGCATAATTCATGTTGTCTTTCCTGCGCTTGTAACTACTCCAACCTCAAAAGGTTCGGTCCCTTTGTTCTCCAAATGATTTCTTATTCCCTCCTGACACTTTGCACTCATTCTCCTCAACTTTTCCTACACTTTAGTAGTGTGTTGGCCTCGTGCACTCATTTCACTCGACTCTCTTCTAAGTCTTAGACTTTAAAATTTTACCTGCTCACTCCTTGCACTCACTATATGCACTCCTTATAGAGCATAATTTTCTTATAACATTTTACACTTCACTAAGTGTAGGAGCACTCCTTGTGCTCACTCTCAAAGTGTTCAATAACTCTGATGTGGATTCCTTTTACTATCCCTTCTGAGCTTGAGAATGATTCCGGTGTGCCCACCTAGCAGGCTCCTAACAAAACTCCTGAATGAGTTCTTGAAAACTCCTTTCACTGGCTTTTAAAGTTCTCTAACAACTCTAAGGTGCACTCCTTGCACATCCTTGAGATCCCAAAACACTCATAAAAATACAGATAGAGAATTCTACCTATTATTTCAATGGAAAACATACATACATCCATGGCATTCATAAACACACAGTAAACCTTCAAATACATTCAGAAAACACATATAAAAACACATAGGAAATCATATGAAGGGAATTCTTCTCTTTTCTATTAATATTGAATGTTCTTTACAATGTGTACAAGACTAGACTACAACAGAGTCACAATACTTTCTCTCCACAACTACCAACAACTCTCTACAACTCTCTTCAACAAACTGACTAACTCCTAATTGGGCATACATTACATTGATTTATACATGAGGGTGCTCCTCGAGCTTTCCCTCTAGACTACCTTAGTGCTATCACTTCACAATAAAAACAGCATACCACTAAGGATTTATTACAATAAATAAACATCTAGTCTGAATTGGATCTAGATCCACCTAATTGTCAGCCATTAAAGGAGACTCTACACTCATATTGTACAATTACAGTTGCTTGACTTTCCTTGACCCTTACAAACTTTAATTACATTTAAAATTTGAGATTTAAACTCAAAAATGAGAAGACCGATGCTTCTCTCTCCGAGAACACTCCCTCCCTCACCACAACTTGGACTCCAACAAGTCAATAGTGAATAATGAGGTCTCATTCTTTCTTTCCGTAGTAGTGTGAAAATAAGGAATGTTTGGCTTCAAGTTCATCGAGAGAAAATAGTGGGGTAGTGGTGTTGAGTCTCTCGACCCTTTGGTAAGTTATTATTCATAAGTCTGTTCCCCCAACCCACAAGGCTCCCCCAATCCAATCCAATCTAGAAACAGTTCGTGTGATATTTCCAAAATTCCTAGTGTGTTGTTGCGCTGGTTGCAGATGTGTTGACATGATGTTGAGTTGGAGCGATGTTCCTACATCATACTCCTATGCTGAAACAAACCATGAGCTCCTTCTCATGGCTCCTCTACTACTGATATTGAGATCCTCCAGGGTCCCAAACTTTGATTCGAAGTTGTCCACATGCTCCTTTGCTTTGTTGTTGTTGCTTCTGTCCTGTTGTTGTTGTAGGCTCTTCTCTGGTCATCCTCCATCTGTTGTTGACTGTCTGATGTGATGACTTCAACATCAGCCTCCTTATCTCTTCAATATCCTTGTCCATATGGTCCATTGGATCACTTCTCTTGTGCATTCTTCTCTGTTGTTGCATTTATTTCTCTTCATAGAGATCTTGAAAGGGAAGATCGTTCTAATCTCCCATGCTTGTTTTACCTCCTGTGGAATTCACTTGCCACTCCACTGCAAATTTCACTTCTATAGCAATAATATTGATATGTTTCTCAACCATATTCTCTGACAGTTTAACTTTTGTCAATTCCTCAGTTCTCTTGTTATCTTTTTGTGTTGGTACAAGTCCAACTTCATCTAGCTAGTCCTCAGGATGGAATTCTTCTCCATTCTTCATGATCGCATCCTTCTAGCAATCTTCCTCTATCTCTGGACTTCTTAACCAATCCTCCAGCATCTTCAAATGTTTCTCTCACTGAGTGATCATTTTACCTCAATGCTCCTCTTCTTTCATATCTTGGGAAGATTTTGATATCTTCTCCTTCTCCTCCTTCACGACAGTCTCTAATGGTTTTCCTTCTCCTTCTGCACATGCAATATGTAAACTATTAATTTTACAAACATTTGGCCGCATGGCCTCTTTTTCAGATGCCTCTTGCATCACCTCCTCATGCTCAATGCATGCACTGGCCTCTGCAAGGCTTATCGGTAGGAATATGTTGATTCCCCCAATGATCAAAATGCAACTATGATCCTCCTCCTCTCCTTTAAACACTCCTTTCTGATCTAATCTCCCTCCTAAGCTCTCGAGAATATCAAACAATCTCAACTCCTCTTTTCCCACCTAGAAACCTGAATTTTTCGTTTCTTCCCTCTTGGCATCCTACGAGATCTTCAACCGATATCTTCTCATTTCCCTCCTGGAAATTTGCGACATATTTGACCGATATCTTCTCTTCCTCCTCACTGAGGTTTTCTCCATCTTCTGGCTTACAAATGCAAACCATTTCCTCTATGTCACTGAGGTTTTCAACCTGCCTTAACCATCTTCTCAACACGTGTTTCCGCTTTATGGAAATCAATTATTGGATAGGAAACTTCACTTTTTTCTTCATGGACCATTCATACCTCTAGCTTCCTTGCACTTCATGTTGCATTTTATGCATCAACTTGTTGAGCTTTGCTCTGGTCTCATTGAGCTCTCTATCCATCTCCTTGTTTCTCATATGCTTACTGTCTCCTCCTTAACCTTACCTCTAGCCTTCAGAAGACATTTTCTTTTACCCTTCCATCCTGGCAAGTTTATGAGCTTCCACTTGTTCGTTGTGAGCTACAGTCAGCCTCTACCAAGATTCTCCTTGCTTATCCTCTTGGTTCACCTGTTGGAACCTTCTCTGATATTTTACACTCTTGTTGAGTGTAGGTGCACACATTGTGTAAGTTTTAAACCTGCAAAGTAAATCAATGCATATAGATTCTTAAGCAATACAGAAATTAATCAATCGCTCATACATAGAGTACACAGAGATTTTATATCGGAAACCCTCAACTGGGAAAACCTTTCTTATTTTCATTATATCCAATTTCACCATTCGCAATACAATATATACAATGTTTTTAGGTATTCCGTAGATACCAAAAACCTAATCCCTTAATCCGGGATTAATTTACAAATCCACTAAAAATAGCAAAATCCGAACACACACACACATGAAAAGAATATAACACATACCCAACATTCTCCCACTTGTTGTTTTCTTTGCATCCAAGGATCTAGGGGATTATATAGTCAACAATCCAGGGCAGCAATGCCCATTGTTACTCTACACCAGGAGAAATTTTCTGTGCTCACAGACTTTGTCAATGAATCTACAACATTCTTCAAAGTGTCAACCTTTTCCAGCAACACCTTCTTTTCCTCAAC
>SNQJ01S0010999.1:60942-96094 GCA_010110895.2 Picea sitchensis
ATAGTGCGCAGCTATCTTTGAAACAAAAGACTTCCCTGGGTTGATAATTTATGTTTCACTTGGTTGTTTGAAATTAATTAAGCAGTTATAGTGACCAACAAACATAATGCTAAGTCTTAATCTTAAATTCTCAAAATATAGTAAGCTTTTCAAATGCAACTTTCAATGCAACTCTACAATTTCAATAAGATGCAATATTTCCACATATGTCAAGATCAATTCTAAATAACCAAAAGAGAAAATGCCATAATGAAAAATGAGATTTTTTTATTTATGTATTTTCGATATAAAGAAATGAAAACGCAAGAACTGAATATAAGCTTGATATATAGATGCTACTTCAAGAAAAAGAGACAAGCCAAGCAAGATACCAAGAATCAAACATTCATACCAAGATGCAAGGAAAACCAATGAAAAATATGGTAAGAAAGAAAACCGCTAGAAAATTCAACAATAATAAGGTTTCCTATCACTCTGCAAGGACTCCACAGTTAGGATAGAGACCCAATAAGACTCAATAACCATCAAAACTCACCCAACAAACACCAACCTAAGCCTATAATCCTAAAAAGTTGATGTACGCGATTGTTTGAGAAAAAATCATGTATGTACATGCCCTATAGAAGGACAACTCACGTATGTACACGTCTGTCAAGGGAAAACCCACGTAAATGTAGTAAAAAACTCTCTGGGCAAGGGTTAAGCTAAGAAACTCATATGCAAAGTAAAAATAGGTTGTCAAGCAATCATGTGATAAGGAACCTCAGGCTAACAGAGAGTAAGTCAAGGAGAAAAACACTCCAAACCCCAAACAAAAGATCAATCCCCAGTATGGTCGCCAATTCTGTTACGAGGAAAATCACTCTATGGTATGGGGTAAACCACAAAAAATGAAATGACTACAAAAATCAACTCTAATGATGTTCGATGAAGACCACCGTTGAGCACATAACTCAAATCTTTATACCTGCAACTTGTCCTCAACAACCAATATACATAAGCATATGGTGATAATATATGACGTTAGCATATACAATTTCATAATCCATTGACATTCATAAAAAATATGCCCATGGAATAATAATTAAAATATTTGCAAGATATCAATTGGATGATACAAGAGTATTTCTATTAAAAAACGATCAACAAAAGTGTATAAGTGACAAACTTTTGTATCAACACATCTCAGAACTGAGAAACTAAGTCCCTTCCAGCTGGTCCTCCACCACTTCAATCATCCACCAAAGGCAAGCTCATATAAAGGAGACAATGAGGTTCTCCATCAAAGAAGGAAGAGATTGGGGGATGAACAATGTGTTTAGACTTTCAAGGATAAAGGGATGCAGACTCAATGTGAAGAAAAAATTTGTCCAGAGTATCTTTGCTCTCAAAAGTTGAATTCTCTCCTCTTCCATGGTTTGGATATGGATAAATTTATAGCCTTCAAGTGTAACTAAAGGGCTGATTCATAACGTTTCCAGTATATGGAAGGTCAAGGATCATGGATCTCATGATGTGATATGGAAACCCGACATAATTTTTAATTTTGAGCATCAAACACGATGTACGCAGGCTGTAGTGGTGCAACCTGTGTACACACATGTTGTCTAACTGGTAGGACGTGTGTATGTGAAAAAATATGATTTTTGTCTCTGGGAATTTCAGAAGGGGACTTCAAGTCTAGATAGGAAAATGGAAAGGCCATCCAAGCTAGTTGGATTGGGTGAGGGGAAATTTGCTATAACACAAGGCAAGGCATGACATGTCAAGTCGAGGAAAGGAAAGGCATGGCATGGAAAGGCAAGGCATGACAAGGTAAGGTATGGAATGGAAAGGCAAGGAAAGGCATGACAAGGAATGACATGGAAAGGAAAGGCAGTACAATGCATGACATGGCATGGCATGGAAATTCATAGAAATGAAAGGAAAGTCAAGGAATGACATCAGAAGGAAAGGGAAAAAAAGGCATTGCAAGGAAAGGCATGGTAAGGCATGGCATGGAAAGGAAAGGCACGGCATGGAATGACATGAGAAAGCATGACATGTCATGGAATGGCATGAAAAGTGAAGTAAAGGAAAGACATGTTATGGCAAGGCAAGGCATGACATGGGATGTAAAGTTAAGGAAAGGCATGGTATGCCATGGCATAGAAAGACAAGGAAATATAAGGAAAGAAAAGGTAAGGAAAGGCAAGGTAATGGAACACAAAGCAAGGAAAAGTTAAGTAAAGGCTAGGAAAGCAAGGAAAACAAAGGCAAGACAAGGCTAGGAAATCAAGGAAAGAAAAGGAAAGGTAAGGCAAGGCTAGGCATTGATAAAATACTTTGTTGTGGATGCCCCATCCACTTGGCATATTGCACATTCATACATGGATTTGGCTGCCTTGGAATTCACATGTGTAGAGTGGTTGCATGCATTCACATTAATGGAGTGAACATTCCATGTGGACTCTTGACATTTGAATTCACTTGATGCCTATTTTTGGTGGTGTGTCCCCTTCATGAGCATTATTTGGTGCATACTACTACTATTTTTGGATGAGGGTGAATTGATTTGGATAGGATAATGTCCACATGTTGTAACATGGTAAACCATGGATTGAGGAGAGATCTAACTAATTCATTATTATAATATTTGTTTTACTTGTCATGGAGTTATAAAATAATAATATTTTGTTGTATAAGAGAAGAGACTCACTCTATAAAGTATATTTCTCTCTCTCCATTGTAAAGGGTATAATTTGGGAATTTAGGAGCTCTCATCTTCAGCTACATTGTAGAACATTTTGGAAAGCTTAATGGATAATTTGAGGTATATTTTCATTTGATGTGAGGCTTTATTATGCACTCATATTTTATGTGTTGATTTTGTATTAAGAAACCCTTGTAACATGTTGTGATTTCCATTATAATGAACCATGCTTTATTTTGGATAGAGTAATGTGATATTTCAACTCTCTTATTTATATTGTGATTAAGTTAGCCTACATGATTGTTATTATTGGTTCTTGGAAATTAGGATTGGTCTTTAGTCTTTTGTCAAATTTGGGTAATGAGAATCATTAATTGTATATGGATTTAGCAATTAGCAATCTTTTCCACCATAAGAGATTCATTAATGTATACGACAAGTATTTATAATAACTTTAGAAAAGACAAACTATTATTACTTAAATGGACTTCATTAAAACTTTAAAAAACAATTAATCAAATTAAATAAATTCATACATTCATACACATAAAATTCATACATTCATCAACATAAAATGCAGAAACAATAAGATTCATAAAAAATATACCATGAAATGTGTGTGTGTGTGTGTGTATGTGTATTCAACATCATCTAAATTGTTCATTTTTTACAAAATGGCACCTCATGCCCAATATAGAAAATGGCAACAAGTTCCCTACCATAAAAAACAACCATATGGTGGCCTAAATAAAACATGATAGCCATTGGTCACTCATTGACCACTTCCACCCTCAGGATCATCATGAAAAATTATATTTCTTCTTTTTCTCAAAGAATCACCTCGAGTGGTTTTAGTCATGGGCATGGTTCGTCGCTCCGGAGACTGCCCAAAGAAAAAACAATGATACAATTTTTTTGCCACAATGAATTAAAAGGCTTACAAAATGATACTTTGTAATTCAAAATAAGACAACTCACTACAGATGGTACTAATAATTATGAGGGTGTTAACCTCCTCCCTGACCCTAATCTCTTAGTGATGCCACCCTGCATCAGTTACAAGGATCAATTAATGAAATTTAAACAAATATGCATAAAATAAATTCCATTCATGATACATAAAAAATTATCATCAACACATTATCTCACTGTGAATATATCAGGCCTCGATGGAGAGTTGCTAATAGGTGGAGTGCTTGGATGTACAATCTGCTCTGAGTGAACCTCTACTATGGTAGGTTCAGTGGATGGTGCAGATGGAAATGGTGGTATGGGTGGGTGGCATATGGGAACATCCACTGTGGATGGATGCAATGGAAGAGGTGGTGATGATGGGTGGAATACAAGTGCATCCACTGAGGATGCATGGAATAAGAAAGATGTTGGGAGTGGGCGACAATGGACCCCCACAAACTGTACAAGTGATGGAATAACACTTGGCTCAAAGAAAAGTAACCCATAAGTTGTGGGTAGGTGTTCAGGGAGTGGAATAGTACTAAAACTAGTAAAAATATCAACAACCTGCAAATATATTAATAATATTGAGCTATTAGTACAAAATAGTAAAATTCAACAACATAAATACAACAAATTTGAGATTTGAATGATAATTAAATATACACATGATACTTGTGATGCAAGTGAATTGCCCATCTTAGGTGGACATTACTCGACATTGCTTGGTCCCACAAATTATATAAACACAAGAACATTAAAATTTCGAGGATGCCATAAAATAGAGAAATCAATATGGTGAATTTATGAAATGTGACACATACCTGTGTATGGGGTGGACTAATTGATCAAGCTTCCTCTATCGCTGCATCAGTGGTGGAGACATACACTAATACATCCATGGGCATAGAGGGTCTGCTACACGAGTGTAGAAACTATAAAACAACATACAAAGAGAATCTGACATGAATATATAACGATGAACAAAATATATATGTTTAAGATAATAACCTTCTCCATGAAGCTCTGTTGTCCAATGGCATCAATAGGCCCATAGAAAGTCTTCTCGCAACTCGAGCATCTGTGAGGTTCACATGGGCGATTGTTATGCCCACGTGACCTCTCCTCAATGAACTTTGTTGTTTGGGGTGAAGCTCTGACCCCTCTATTAATGTCACCAGAAGACACCTCCTACCTAGATAGTGAAACAAAACTACCATGTTGTACTAGGATCTGAGTCAATGATGATATAAATTTGTGTACCTACTACAAGGTATTTACAAAAGGAGGATGTTGGGTAGGGGGTTTAGGCCTTCGCTTGGGGGGAAAATGACCTAACATGGAATCAAACCTAGCATGCTCTCGGTCCTATGTGGACCCTTGACCCATCGCCTAGAAGTCACCCATGTTGAAGTAGTTGAGATTCTGAACAACCCATAATTTTCACAAAAAATATAAAGGCACCTCCATGTTATTGTAGGGAGGTTTATCAAATTCCATGTACCACCTATCCATCTAGTTTTCACTAATTTGTGGGTGGACACAACAGTCAATGAACATGCATTTCTTGTTCACAAGTGGTTGTTATCTATATCAAGGATAAATAAAATAAGACATCAATTCTTGTTTTGAAATACCCAAGTCTCTAACTTGGCTTCTATCCAATCACGTGTTGAAATAATCAAACATTCTTTCCCTATATTCATAAATAGAAGTCAATTTCCCTTGGGCACTTGCAATGGGCCTCATAATGATATCCAATGAAGTGGCCAAGTAAACTTCGCTTGGTTCTCTCGTGCCCCTTAATGTATTTACAAGTATTTGTAATGTGGCTAAACCCTCATCAATTTGGGTGTTTATGTTGGGTGGTTGTGGTGGGTTGGGGTTTTCCTGGCCTTGGTCTATTGGTGGGTGGTTGAAATTGTCTTTAGTTCAATTTTATAACATATGTTGAAATTTAATAAGGAAATTTAATAAGTGAACTTATGACAAAGGTATTACAAACAACAATTTCATTTTATCCCAAGAAAATCATTAACATAATTTTGTGTAAAACAAAGAAAAACTATGCATTATCTTTACAAGAATTTGAAGCAAAGCCTATACAAGATTAGTGAATTGTTGAGAGATTTACATTCAAGTATTAATTATGTGTAGTGAACCTTGCTAACAAGTTTTCAATGCCATTAATATTTACATCCATAATCCATGACTAATTGTTTTGTATTTTTACATATCCAAGAGAGGAAATGACAAAAAATCAACCATACATTTCTTGTGATGGACATTGGTGGCAAGATCTCATGATTTTATCCTCCTCTATTCATCCTCTTTTCTTTCTCCAATTGGAAAAATTGTGAGGAATAATGTGTAAATGAGCACAAAATGTGCCCGCGATCCCTTAAAAATCGGGCACAACAGGAATGCATGCTCATTCTCAGGATTACACATTCCTTTTCAAGAATGCACACACACTATCAAGAACACGTGTGTGTTCCTTCAAAAGAACCTAAGTGGCAAGATGATTGGAGGTTCGAGCCTTGCCAAACCTATAGTATTAAGAACACGTATATATTTCTGAGAACACGCACACGTTCCTACAAGTGTGCGTTCATGCTAACTCCTTTCCCACTTTTTCATCCAACTTTGTGTGCACACACACACACACATATTAATGATAATCAATTATTTTAAAAAAATTATATTTATTAAAATTAAAAATTCTAATTAAATTAGAATTTTTAATTTTAATAAATATAATTTTTTAAAATAATTAATTGTTTTATATATATATATATTAATGATAATCAATTATTTAAAAAATCGTATTTATTAAAATTAAAAATTCTAATTAAATTTTAGATCATTCCATTTTTAAAATAATGTAAACCATAATAATTTTTCATCATGTTTTTAATAATAAATATTTATAAAAAAATTAATTGAACTTTACCTATTCACAACAAATCAATAAGGATTAAACTTTGTTGTGCTTGAGTCTTATCAACTTTGTAGAGTCAAGATTAAGTGGCAAAACGATGAGATTGGAATATACTTATATTTTTGGCATCTTTTACTTCAGTATGACATATTTTTTTTTATTAATTAATAATAATAATTACTAAAAACTCCATGATCTATTTGAATATTTCATATAACCTTTCCATTAAAAAACATGCCTTTCATTCTTGAGATCACCCATTGAAGTAACCTTTGAAACTTTTTAAAATAAGAAAAAATATTTTGATTACACGAGAGTAACAAGGTGCTTTACAACTCAATATGAGGACATAATAATAATAATAATAATAATAATAATAATAATAATAATAATACTAATAATAAATAAATAAAATGAATTAAAAAAATTAAATAACTATTTATATGCATATTTAGATAACAACATATAAATTAAAATTTACACATTAATAAATTTGATCCCTCTAGGATTGATCCGAGTTTAATATGGATCTACACTAGTCAATAAAGAGTTTAGAATATCATTTTCACGTATTCTTACCCTAATGGTGTTTTTTAAACCTCATATTTCCAATGGGATTGGTACGTTTCTTTATTTTGTAAACCCTAATTTACAAAAACCCTAACCATGCTTATAAATATTTACCTCCCTCTATTTATATGTGTAAGCTATATAGGAAAACCCCATGGAAGTGACACATTTTTGTGGTACCAAAGCAGAAGGTGCTCTAGCATAGGGCTTGTTGTCAACTAACAATGAGGGCAAAGGTATGTTTCCTCCTCTGGGATATCATTCTATTCATATTTTGTTCGGAAATATGAGTATTTAAAGAAAATATGAGTAAAATTAGATGGATAAACATAAAATATATATTTTTAATAATGATATGTATATTAACAAGGGGGAGCTTAGTATCTCATCTAGCATGCATATGATAATAGGATAGAAATCAATGTCTTTATTTTCAAAATAAAAATATTTGGATGCCCATGGTTGAGGTGTTTCCCTGCAAGGAAATCTCTTAATGCATTTTCATCCATATATTCCAATAATGAGATATATTCCTATAATGAGGAGGTTACAATTGAAGGGTTAGTGATATAGAATAAATTAGGGAAAACAAAAATATTTTCATTAAAACTCAAAGATATATTTCAAAAAGGATGTAAGATTTTGGAAAGTGGGTAGCTAAGCCGATTAGCCACCTAGTTGTTGCACCTTGTTGTAAGATCCTAATGACATTGTTGTATGTAGGCCACTCATTTAAGGTGGTGGTAATCCTGGAGATTGGATTGAAAATGGACGAAGAGTAAATATTTGTGCTTCATGTGTAGTAATATTTATTTTCATATCTAGATTGGATATTATATTATTTTTCATCTATCTCAGTACTTTCTGTGTGGAAAAATTGGAGGAATCAACTTGTAGGGCCATTTTGGTGGCTGGTTCAAATTTGGAAATTTGGGTCCAAAAAATTGTTTAAAATCTTTTGCATCCATTTTGAGGCATCAAATGACACTTTTTTATGGTCCAAACCTTTCTATGGAGAACAATTCTATTTTCTACACAATGATACCTTTCCAACGATGCATGAATCACCTCAATCTGAGTTTGCATGAGAAATTTATGCCTCTTGCAAGTTGACCTACCATATTGATCACCATGGCGTGAGTGTATGCCACATCAACCCCCATTACTTAAACATGTGGGGATAGCCACATAGTGGATTTTCTAGAAAATTCTAAAAGTTCCAAATCGAATCACTAATTGAGGGTTGGGGAAGTCAATAACCTAACCTTAGATGGCTATCGGGCTATGTTAAATACCTAGCCACTAGGAGGAGAAGGGGTTCCATTCTGTGTTATTGTATTTTGTTCCATAACAGAGAAAAAAAACTAGTAGTGGGAAAACTAGAGAGCATAACAGAGGGGGTTAGTGTTTTGTAGCAATGCAATAGGACACATGTCTCAAGTATCTCTATAGAGAGTGACTTCTCATTTGTACTTGCATTAATTCTATACCAGAGAAAAGAGAGCAGATAAACCTCAGCTTGTAGTTGGGTTTTCTCCTATAAGAGTTTCCTAGAGAAAATAATTGTTTTATTTTGTGGATGGTGTGATTCTATTTTATTCTTCTCTATTTTTCACATTTTATCTATTTCATGCATAAGCCAAAAATCAATAACTAAATATTCTAGAATATAAAGGAATTTAACTTTCATAGTGTACATTTCAGTTTTATTTATCAGATATGTTGTGTCAAACTATTCCAGTGGAATATCCACGATAGTTTACAAATCATATTAGTATTAGAACAAGTTTTTTTTTTTTTCGATATTTGTGGGAATTTGCAGGATCCAGGAATCAACTTAAAGAGAAGTCATAGAAACCCTAGCCATGGCAAATGGGTCTATTCATAAAAACCCTTGAGATATAGAAGACGATATATTTGAGAGGTTAGAAGCATAGGTTGCCAATATCAACCACAATATGAACCTCATCATGGAGGATCTAACAAGAAATCTCAAAGTGTTTGAAGATTATGGAGGATATAACTCAGAGATCAAATTGGAGGGGAAATTGAAAGATAAGGAAGACTGATGAAAGGAGTCACGAAAATAACCTGAGAAAGAGCATATGATTTTGAGCGTTGTTAAACCTTCACAGTCCCTATTCAAGATGGAAGAGAAATTGACATAAATCCATACCAAGGTGATATCAATACATCAAAAATGAATCATTGGTTGCAACAACTAGAAATTTATTTTATCATTCACAATACAGATGAAGAGAAAAATATTTCATTTTCCAAATTGAAGTTAGAGGGCCATGATTTAACCTAATGGGAGAGCCATAAAAAACACTTAGGATGGAAGGTGATCCTATAGTAACTAGGTGGGAGGAATTCAAAACCCTCATAAGGTCCCAATTCTACCCTATCAGGTATGTAGAGGTCCAATGGATCTGATGGCACTACTTCAAGAAGAGGAAGGGTTAGGGTGTACATGAGTACACGATGGAGTTCAAAAATATGGCCATAATGTTGGGTATCTCTCCCAAGAAACCAGATGTTATGACCCAAAGGGGAATATATAGGATAAATGTATATGATATGACCCCAACGGTAAGAGTATATGGGCCTAAATGTACATGTAATGTTTAAATGTATATGTAATAGGGCTGGCCTAGTAGTAAAGGGGCTTCATGTGCAAGTGTGAATAGGTATATATAGAGATCATGTATTCATTATTGGAGGACATGTGACTTGTGATGTATGAATTATTTGGTTATGTCGAGGAGGTTTTCCTATTATTTAAGGATTTATTGTGTAACTTATATATCTTGGAGTTGTTATCCACACTCACATTCTGTACATGGTGTGTACTTCTGTTCTGTTATGATATTTTTAATCATTTGGATAATTACACTAGATATACTCCTGAATTATATGGGGGGTGTACTGAGTCATCTACGAAAGAAAGTGATGATTTTCAAGCCAAGGAAAATAGACAAGGCATGTGTATAGGAACAATATTTGGAAAACATAGGCCACAAGAAAGGGAAGCCAAGTGGTTCCAAGAAGAAAGAGAATTCTAGGAAGCTTCCAAGGAGGGGAAGAAGAAGTGGAAAGGGGGAAAAGATAAGAAGAAAAAAACCACTATGCATCAATGCATATATATCAACAACCATTTCAATAATTGCAACATTGATGGCCAAATCAAGGAAAGGTGTTGGAAACTACATCCAGAGTTGAACTCGAAGAACCGCAAGAAGGATGGAAATAAAAATAACCTTTGAGTGATGGATTCGAGAAATCAGGTTGAAAGTAGCTCTGATGTGGATGAAAAAATTGTCTACACATTTGTGCAAAATGAGGTGAATCTGAGTATCCTTCATCACCAGGAAGAGAAGGATATCACCAAGACCTTCCACACCAAGATTCAGGTCAAGAATACTAAGATGGATGTTATGTTCAACTCTGGTTCATAGGCTAATGTCAGAGAAATAGACCTAGTCAACAAGCTTGGGTTGGAGGTTCACAATCATCCTAGCCCCTATCCATTGGAATGGGTAATGAAGGATGAAAATATAAGGGTAACAAAGCAGTGCAAGATTTTTTTTTTTTAGATAAATATCACTGACTTGTAGGATTGGCCTGTGGTTGAGATGCCACGACCCAGGGACATCTAAGCCGTAAAAATAACCTGAGGATTACACTCGGCCTGGACCGCACCAACCCTTAACATGGTTGGATTTGAGGTGTCCCCAGAGGTTTTGAACTGGTCACTTCACTTACGGAGTGAGCTAACAATGCAATCCCTCTCCGACTTCTCTACACCACGGGGACCAAAGCAGTGCAAGATTAAATTTGTTGTAGGTGTTGATTTTATAGATGAAGTAGAATTGGATGTAGTACCACTGGAAGATGCAGTGTGGTGTTTGGAATCCCCGACATATATATGAGGGATGTTATTTTCATGCAGAGAGCCAAACCATACCACCTCATCAAGGAAGAGAAATCATTTATCATCAATGCACGTAAAGGAAAATAAAAAATGTCATTGGTAAGTACTAGTCAAGCCAAGAAATTGATTGGTTCTAGAAAGAAATACATTTTACTTTTTCTAAAATAGAATAATTATGGTGAAGAGTTATTTAAAGTAAGGACATCCATGGAAACATGTACTAAGGAGAAAAAAAATGAATTGGAGGAGTTACTAAAGGAATACATGGGAGTGTTCCAGGATCCTAAAGGGACACCACCTAAGAGGGAAGTGGAACATGAAATCCCGTTATTGCTAGAATCTACCTCGTTGAATATTGGGTTATATATATAGTCTGTTATGAAAGAAAACAAAGTAAAGATGTAGTTGTAGAAATTGTTGGAGCAGGGTGTGATTCGACCAAGTACCTCACTTTATGGATCACCCATCATAATTGTTCCCAAGAAGGATGGGACTTGGAGAATGTGTATTTATTACAAAGAATTGAACAAGATTACACTGAAGAATCAATACACTCTACCTAGGATCGATGATCTCTTGGAAAATTTGCAACATGCCAAGTACTTCACTAAGATGGATTTGAAATCAAGATATTACCAGGTATGATTCAAAGAAGAAGATACATGGAAGACTGCCTTCAAGATAAGGAAATGTTTGTATGAATTGTTGGTTATTCCGTTTGGTTTATGCAATGCACCAACTATATTTATGACACTAATGAATGGTTTTTTACTCCCTTATATAGATTCATTTGTTATCGTCTATTTGGGTGATATACTAGTTTATAGTGCTACCTGGGAGGAACACATATTGCATTTTATGCAGGTGTTAGAGACCATGAAGAAGCACCAACTACTGGCCAATATCAAGAAATGTGAGTTTTCTCAGCAGTCTTTGGTGTATATGGGGTATGTGATCAATGGATGTGAGATCAAGATAGATCATGCTAAGATGGAGGCCATTATGAAATGACTAGTTCTTACGAATTGCACATAAGTTAGGATATTTGTTGGGGTATCAGAGTACTTTAAAAATTTCATAGATTCATTTTCAACAATAGCTTCACCATTCATGCAATAACAACATGCATTAATATTTTTCAGTGGGTATGCCATGGGAGTAGTCCTCATGTAGGGAGAAAGACCTGTCTACTATCATTCTGAAGTATTTCATGGGGCGGTCCTCAACTACCCTACCTATGACAAGGAGCTCTATTCCTTGGTACAAGTTGTCAAAAAGTGGAAGCACTATCTAATGGTAAAGGATATCATCATTGACACAGATCACCATCCACTCTAGTATTTTCAAGCCCAAAGTAAGTTACAACAAACCATACACTACAAATGGATGGGGGTTTTACAAAAAATTCATCTAGTCATCAACTATAATAAGGGAAACACAAATAAGTTGGAAAAAATGCTCTCAAGGACACCCACATATAATACTACAGCTTTGGGAAATGTTATGCAGATGAATCATTTTATCCATGATGCATATAAAGAGGAATACATAGAAGATGAAACTAAACCTTGATTATATTCCTGATTCATATGCAGGTATGCCTAGCTCCCTTCTATCGGAGGTTCAGGGGGGGGGGACCTACCCCCCCGAATGGGAGGCATGGGGGCTAGTAGCCCCCCAAGGATTTTTTTGGGAAAATATCCTTGTAAAATATTGTAATTTTGTAGTCAATCTAGACTATTCATTATAAAGTCACAAATTTGACGACAAAAGTTATGTTAGGGTTGTTCCCCAAAAAAGGAAACCTGTTTTTGTATGAGGGCATTGTATTTCGACTGTGTATGTGTGGGAATAGTGTATTTTGAGAAAGGATATTGTGAGAGAAAGAATATGAAGTTACAACAAGTGTGATGTAGGTTGTATCCCTTCATTTGTTGGATAATAAAAATGATGGTACTGACAATTTATCTGGTAGACATAGCCCACACTGGGTGAACCATGTATATCTGTGTCTCTATTGTATTGTGTATCTTCTATGTTTTATTTTCACATCTATTTCTTTCCATCATTAATTTTCCACTGGTTTGCAAAACAAGGGGTTAAAGTACCCTTTTTAAACCTGACTCTACCCATCTGTGGGTTTTCTTAAGGAGACCTGTAGATGTTCACCACTGGTAGAAGCACCAGTCACAGATATCCACAACTATCACAACTAAAGCATGAATATGCCCAAAGTTAAGTTGGAAAAATTAATACTAACTTGTAGTATCTTTGAACTTGGGCACAATTTCTATCCATTAGAGGGAATGTGAAGATGAGGAGGTTGATCGTGCAGTCTTTGATGATGATGACATAAAAAAATAACTCAGAGAGTGTGGCATGTATAAATTCTTTAAAATTGGTGGGATGATATCGCAAAGGAGATTGCTAAATATCCTTATCAACTACTGACACCTAGATGCCAACGCCTTCATTCTTGGAGGGAAATCATTAATGATCACTATAGAGGAAATATATTTCATCATAGGTTTATCTCGTAGAGGGGAAGTTCCTAAATTCGAAGCCCATGGTGGAGGTGGTTGGACCATCAACGATTACATCAATGGCTATTGTGATGACAAAATGGAGAAGAGTGGTTCTTAGGTATCTAACATACATATTAGCAAGCTCAGTGTCTGAGTCATTTTATGCACCATGGTCCACATTGTAGGGTCCAACTCCTTGCATTTGGCTTCTCAGGCCCAAATGCAGCATGGGGTTGAATGCTTGAGGTCAACCATGTTCAACTAGAGTACTTGTGTGTTGAATTGCATGAAATATCATCTCACTAACTGCAAATTGAGGAAGACTAACAAATTCGGATTTGGTGGTGTTTTGTGCACACTTTTCTTTGAGAGAGTTCCCATGATGAACCCCGAGACTTTTCTGTGAGGAATTCTGCGAACATGGCCTTCCATGGTTCATATATCTCCCCCTTTGACATCAATGACAAAGGGTATATCTCTTTGGGATTGCTCCCCTTAACTGAACTGTCCCTGAGGTTGCTCCCCATGCATCTGATGAATCTCTCCTCCTAGAATCATATCTCTATAACCAATCAAGGGAAAAATAATAACTCCCCCTTTGGGTATATATCCCCCCTTATTCTCTACAAGATGCTAGGTGATTACTATGAATAATATGATACCATTGTATTCTTCTTCTGCTGCGAATGCTACTTCTCTACTGGAACACTGATCATCTGCTCAACAATACCACATCAAGAATACCATGATCTACTATTCCTTTGACGATACTTGGTTCTATCCATGCATCAACCATCTAAAATCATGTCATACCATACATCAACTATATTCGAATCATACATACTATCTCATGCATCAACCATGAAGAAAAGGATATGTCAACAATGAGTAGTGAATCAGGAATAAATCGTCAACCATGTACATCCTATGCCATACCATGCACATCAACCATGTACATCAACACCATAGAATATATCATAAGATATCATCACTGAAGTGTATTAACCATGTGTCAAATGTGTATCAAGATCATTAATAACATTATCAACCATACAACATGCCAACCATGTGCTTTAAACAAGTGTCAAATCACTCATGATATTTCTCTATCATAAACCAATTTTCAAAAACCATATGCCAAGAAATGTGTCTCAACCATCAAGCATAAATCCTGCACCATAAGTATATTAACCATGCACCGCCACTTGTACCATAGAAAGCTCATTATCCATGCACCAAGCCTCAACAAGATGAACTACAATAAAGATATCCATACACATTTTCCACATCATCCATAAACCATGTTCTAATGATACTACTACAAAGTGCCTCTAACAAACAACCAAGTCTGTTCCAATCATGCATCAACTGTAGATCAATCTATGGCTCATCAATGAAGTACACCATCACCACCTCATCAACTCATCAACTCATCAACTACATGTCCAAATATGTAGCTCAACCATATGCCAAATGCATACACCAAGGTATCCAATAAATATTGTAATACCCCTAGGCCGATTCCCAGTGTAAATATCAATATAATTGTACTTTACTTATAATATGGTGAGGTGAAGTAACAAGTTGTTGATTTGGTTCTACACACATTAAGTTAGTGCACGAGGATCTCACATCCAAGGAGTGGATGTAGTTGTAACATGATACAGTGCACAATCGAATGTTTGTCGCGCTTCTATGTAAGTAAACAAGAATGGTGCATTGAAAGTAAAAAAACTTAATGAATGCAACATGCACAAGTGTTAAGAGAAGGATGACATGCTAAAGGAATAGGTTCACAAACTTAGAATCAACATGCATTGGTTTAGTGCACAGGTTTTTGAAGGGAAGAGAAGCCTTTTGTATATCACTCATGATGTAACACATACCTGTGAAGGGGCGTGGGGTTGATGCACTGAGGAAAGAGTGCACTCAACCTAGAAGTTCTGAGCACACTGGTTTTAAGTGCATATAATATTTATTTAGAGGCTGGTGAGCTTGTATGCAAAAGATCAATACTTTTGTACTGATATGTAAATTTAATCACATGAAAATTAATGAAAATACATCCCTACGACAGAATGACCTCGTAAAAGAGCTCGGGGGGCTTAAAATTCATTGGTTGAGGTCAAGGGGGATGGGTTAAAGGGGATGTTACACATTATTTTGGTCACCCCAGTGATCCATTGACAACATGTGTTCATGTTCCCAAAACAATCCTTTATTCATGAGGAGAGTGAATGACTTTCTCCTATCAAAAACCCCATTAAGGAAGGTCGTCGCACGCTGCACCATACATAGGGTGTGACGATACTTGATCCTCTCCCCCTGCACTAAATCTAGTATGCGACGTCTCCGCAGGATGCTCTACAGCTAGGGTGCGACGATGTCAAAAGACTAACAAAAGGTCGAGTTTCACGAAAGTTCTAGAAGGGGATCTTCTATAAGGTGAGGTGGTATCTATATGGTTGGGATATTACTCGCTTCTCTGATTTGGTGGGATCATCCTAATATTTTCAACCATCTCTCTCTCAATTATATAAAGAGGGATTTCTCATGGAAAATACTAAGGTTAATGAAGGTTGATTCAAGCATGATTAATATTGAATAGGCTAAGAATTGGATGATGAATTCTACTTCAGTTCATACTTGAGGGCTTCATTTCAGTTCATCAAGTCATTGTGGATTTTCTTCATTCAAGGTTGGAGCAAGTGTGTGTGTTGGAGAAAAGGGTCATCAAGAGGGGACCTTGCAACATCAATTCTTTGGTTTTAATATCCACTATCACTTTAAATATAATACAATGATATGTTTCTTTCCCATAAAGCTTGTCTTGTTTTATTTTATGATTCCTTAATCACATGCATAAGTTCTTGTTGAGTATATTGGATTGCTTTCACTTTGGTTGGATTGTGTTCCCTTGTAGATTCAATATCACAGGAGCACCAGAGTGGATCTAGGATGACAATGGCAGGGGGAAGCGACATTTAAATGGTATGTTGTCTATCTCTTGTTAACTAGTAAACACAATATTTAGAGCTTAGGGAAAGCGTCATATTCTGTTTTGTTTTGTTCTAGATATAGGTGGATCTAGGAATATTTGTTTATGTCCGCATTTATCGATAAGTCCCATACCAAAATTGATGACCATACTGGGGATACAACCTCCTTTTGATTTTTTGCTTCCCATTTTCCTTTAGCCCGCCTTCCTCTGATAAATTTCACTCTCTGAGTCTGTGGGTGATCCATTTGGACTCCCTGGGTTTGGAAGTTCATTTAGATTTTTTGTCTTTCTCCCATTTTTTCTTCATTTATAGAGATCATCGCACTGCACCATATTGGAATCCCACGACGACCCTTAAACGTCGCATCCTTTTTGACCAATCTAGTGCAATGACATTGCATTGTGATTTTCTAGTAGCCTACGACGACCTTTTCGCATCGGACTGTGTCCCATACCTAGCCTGCGACGACTCCTGTAGATTTTGTTGGAGTGAGTCAATTTGTCTTTTATCTCCTAGTTTTGCCTTAGTTTCCCGGGGTGAAATTCATATGCCAGTGTTTGGTTGATATCTGAGTTTAAATCTTTCTCTTGATTGGTTTTTAGTGATTGCAAGTCTTTCTTTGCATTTTTGCAAGTTTTTTCTTGTGATCATTGTCGCAAGGATATAATCTCAGATCTTGATCTGGGTGCTTGTTTGACAAAGAGTATATGGTTTGCATGAAGTTTTGGATTCATTAATTTTTTCAGATTGTTTGTTGATTAAGAAACACTTTTTTCTTACATATGTCAAAAGGTTGTCTTGTCTTTTTCATTTTTGTCTATATTACGAATTTGATTTGGGAATTGTGTTGAGAATGTCTTGATTTTCTGGGATTACCTTTTTCTTTTCATCACCACATTTCTGATTTTGTTTTGAAAAGGAAGAACTGAATTTGTTTATTCTTTTTAGTAATCTTTCAGAAGAAAATTGTTACATTTGAAATATTGGTTAAAGAGAAGAATTGGAAAATTTTGTAGTTCATGTTATTTGGAATTGTATTCATTCAGAATTAAGGAATTGCAATTTGTATCTTTTTGTACTTCAAAAGAATACCTTCTCCCTACTGTAATTAGAGTTCATTGAATTGAAAAGTTTCACATTCATATCTTTTTGCATTTTATTGGGTCAAGGTCACAACATCATCAATTTCATCTTCATCTCCATTTTGAGTTAACAACAACCTCTAAAACACAACATAAATTTAAAATTTATTAGTGACTTTTATTTTCTAGGGATATTTTTCACCAACATTATCTAGGATAACACTTTGGAATAGGTTGTAAGGAACACTCTCCAAAGCATCAAAACACACAATAGTATCTTGTGATAGGGAGAGTTCAAATCCAATTGCTACATTTTGTCCTGGTAAGCCCTTCTCACACAAGGGTCAAATATGAGGTCGCATTGAGACTGGTATAGTTACTCACCCTGGTTTGTTGGTCTTGGTGTAGAGATTTCACATATTATTGGGGATCACTTGAAGGTATACCCACAATTATGAGTGGAATCCTTTCGTGTTGATTTTGGGCTAGATACCCTGCCTTTGCGCATGGATTGGACTGTCGACTCTTTCCCCAGGAATCATTGTTGTAGTTGGTAACCTTAGCAAACTATCTCTTTAGGTTTTTACACGAGGTGACTGTGGAGGGGCAAGTCTTCATGGTACCTGGAATCGACGTTGGGAAAACTCACTTGGGATCCTTGGAGGGTATACCCACGATTATGTGTGGGAGCTTGCACCAGGGTGTAAGTCCATTAAGCGGGTTATCAATGTAACTTTTCCACCTGCTTATCCCAACCCCTTCTTATCTTGATTTCACAACGTTGGATTTTATCAACAACTAGTGACTTCGAAACAAGAAGGTTTGTTTTCTTGGTTTGATTCTTAGATTTTATTAGTGAGTGTTGTTTTGTTTTCTCTAGTTGGCCATATAATTTTTCCATTCTTTATTTGGTTCATCCAACATCGGCCTTCACCTTTCATGTAGGATGCAAGGGATACCCTCAGAAGATCCAAAAGGTTACCAAAATTTGCTTCCTAATTCACCAGAAGGCTCTCTTGAGGGAGTAGTCAACAACGAAGTAGCTTTTGAAGTTGGAAGCACACACTCTTTGGAGGAATTTTGAATTGTTTTGGATTCCTTAGAAGAATTCTGACTTCCCCCAAACTTGGCTATGAGTGTTCTATGAAATCCACGTATTCTTTGGATGAACTCGTCTAGAGAAATTGTTGTTGTTGATAATAATGAAGTACCTACCGGAACTAACGTAGGATATGGATTAGAGGATCCACTTTTTAAAAGTGAATCATTTAGGACACCGGTTCACACTGTCGGAATTTCTAATCCTAGTTCCGTCCCTTTGACAGTACGTGACCTTTACAAAAACACAGGAGTGAGTCCTGATAAACCTATGGAATCACAAATTCTTGAGGCATCTGTTACCTATATGGTACCTTTAGACCATTTCACTAGTACTACCAGTAGTGCACCACCATTTCAGACCAATTTTTGGTTGGTTCTCACTTGATTCTTCCTTTCCATATGGCCATTCTATTATGGCCCCACGAGCTACCATGATTTCTACCAGGAATGTGGTCATCACCCAAGCTCCTATTTGGACACCACTTCCACCTAGACCAAATCCATCACTTCCCTTTGGGTGTATAGCTCTGAATACTTCGGTTTCTATCCCTACCCATGCTCCATCCGAAGGTTTTGGACTTTTTTTTCCTCCTGGGTATAACGTTTCAAGTCAGTTTGTTCCTACACTTGCCCAGATTCTCTCAAGAGGGTCTTATGTTCCTCCTCCACCTTTGTTTGGAGGATCTCACCATCTTGGCCCTAGTGGCTCCAATCTAGTTGGAGGCACCAGTCATTCCATCAGTTCTGGTTTCCATATTCCTATTAGAGGTCAACCTCAAGCTAGGGGGAAACCTCCATTTGGGGGAAAACCTCAGATTGGGGCACAACCTCAACTTGGGGGGAAACCTCAAGTTGGAGTCCATAATCCAATTTATCGACAAAACATGCTTGTGTTACAAAATCAACCTTGGAATCTTCCTTTCCAAGGAAATCTACAACCATCTAGGGGGAAACATCGTGAAGTCAATTATTTTGTGCCCCCTAACCTCGGTCAACCATATATAGTTTCTTTGAATCCCACTTGGGGTCAAAACTTTCAATCTAATGTTCCTTTCCAAGGGAACATCCCTAATCAACCCAACCTTGTGGGCTATTGCCTCAAAATACTCCACAACCAAATCTATCAGGACTGTCTAATTATTTGTAGGCTACTTATGGTCCTACTGGTATACCTATGGGGCTTCCCCCTCAGCACTTCCAATTTCCTCAAGTGAACCGACAATTTCCTTTTCTACCCACTTTGGATTTACCTGATTTGTATAGGATTTTGAATGATCCTATCTTACATTCTCCTTATTGTCCCATCATACCGGCCAAGTTACCGTCCAACATTCCTAAATTTGACGGTCAAGCAAGAGAAGATCCAAATAATCATGTTATGACTTTTCATCTATGGTGTTCGTCCAACTCCTTGATGGATGACTCCATCAGATTATGACTTTTCCAACGAACTCTCATGGGTTCAACAAAAAAATGGTACATCGAGTTACCGCGAGGATTCTTCAATGATTTTAACACCCTAGCCATGGCCTTTTTGACACATTACCATTTTCCAATTCGATACGAGACATGAACCAAAATTTTGAGTTCTTTTAAACAATTCTCATCCACTCATATTTCTGATCACATCCATGAGTGGAGGAGGAGAAGACGTTTGATCAAAGTTCCTCTTCCTGATCAACTATTGGCTGAGTGGTTTACCAAATCACTCATTGGAGCTATTTCTCATGATGTCTCCATGGGTGGTGTTGTCACTGAATAACAAATGATTAGTCATGCTCAGTATCTAGATCTCGTTTATTCACAAACATGAACACTTTATGATTTGATCCTTGACGCTCCTCGTCCTTCCATAAACCCTACCCCAACACCTCCAACAACTTCTCATGCTGCTGATGGTGTGATCAACACCTTTCATACTAAATCTTAGTCCGCACACACTAGTCATGCCAATCCAAAGTCTAATAATTCTAATGTACAAAATACTCCTGCTCCTACTCCTTCCACTGGTAAGACTGCTGAAGTTAATTCTATTCAATCCGCACCTGTCGGGAGAAAAAATAAAAAATAAAGGGACGGGTACGAACAAGGAGGAAAAGAATAATAATCCACAATTTGATAAAGCCAAAACGAAAACTGTTGATGAGAAATATAAACGTAAACCTCATTAACACTGCCTGATTTGTGGTGATGATCATTACACGAAATATTGTCCGAGACACGCTGAGGTTACTAAGTTCCTCCAAGGGACCAGGAAACATTCTACACCTGTCGTTTTGTCACAAATGTTCCCTTCTTAGAAGAAATCCCAATTGGTCATTCATGACCAAGATTCTCCTTCCGCATCATCTTATGTCCTTATGTGTACTGGTGACTCTAAAAAGAACAAAGTTGCAATCACAACTCGAGCCAAAGATTACTCTCAGTCAAAAGATAAAGTTGATGATATACCACCTTCGTTGGTTCAATCTTCTCTTCCAAATTCAGCTCCAAACAATCCTCTTCATCTCGAAAGACCGGGTCTCGATATAGTTTATCGCCCTCCTGCCAAGGTCATTGTTCAAAAGTCTGCATTCAATCCTCATGCACGTACTGCCCAAAACTACAGTATTGTAGAACACCTTGCACAAGCACCCTCTGTGATGTCATCTCTCAAAGTCCTTCAAAGTTGTTCTGCTCAACGAAAGGCACTGTTAAAGGCCATTGGTGGAATTGATCCCACATATACTAATTTAATAATCTTTGACTTGGAATACCACATTCCAAGGCTTCCCCCTCAGTTAGCATTTAAGATCCAAGTTGTTGAAAAAACGAATATCTATAGAACTGTTATCGATGAAGGAGCCTCAACTTGCGTTATGTATGTTACTTGTTGGAAAGCTATTGGCTCTCCTTCCCTCACTGAATCACACAATACACTTAAGGCCTTCAATGGTACAGGTTTTAAACCTTACACTTTTCTTTCATCTTTTTCTATTATGTTGGAAGGTAAATCAGTCAATGTCAAGGTTGAGGTCTTTGATTCACCTCTTCGATGTCAAGGTTGAGGTCTTCGATGCACCTCAATGTCAAGGTAACATTTTACTTGGCCGTAGTTGGATTGATTCCATGCATGCAGTTGTGTCAACCCTTTTTCGTGTGTTACAATTACCACACCAAGGAAAGTTCGTTACTGTTGACCAACTGGCCTTCTTTAATTCTGATTCCCATACTGGCAATGTCCCTTTTATCTCAAAGACACCTCCTAGTTGTGAGAATGTCAGAGTGGGTCTTCTGAAAGATTCAACTTTGATGTGTACATTTCCAATCCCACCACCCAATATTCCCCCTCCTTTTGTTGACTCTATTAACATGATATCCACCACCATTCATGAAACCCATGAGTCATATGACCCATGGGTAGTACCTAACCCTAGTGACTACCTTCATTACAATGAAAATATGCCTTTAAGTCTGGTCAAATATGCTTATCACATTATTCAATCGGCAAGCCCCACTCCCCCTTCTCTCTGTGATTCGTCTCCTGACCCATTCCACATGATCTTTCCTACTGATGAGATGATCATGTCAGTCATGTCTATGGAAGACACTCCATGGGATGATGGTAATCATCGCTCCATTCTCTTTCTAGAACATGATACCATAGATATCTACTAACAGATTTCGACTCCATGGACCGTTGTTTTTATTTCTTTTGTTCCCGAGTCAACACACGATGTCTTGTACGAAGGGAACTTGAGTAACATTTCACCCACCGTTCCCCTTGACATATCAATTAAACACAGAGTGTTGGAGAATGTTCATATCGGGGCCTTCTTCTCTACAGATGAGGTCCATATGTATAAAGCCCTCTTCGAAGAATTATGTGATGTATTTTCCTCTAGTTATGAAGAAATGCTAGGTATTGATCCTGATATCATTGTGCATGATATTAAGACATATCTAGATGCTAAACCTGTTTGATAGAGACTTCACCCAACCCATCCATGTAAAGCTGTTGCTATCAACCTTGAGATTGAAAAAATTCTTAAAGCTATCTTTATCTATCTTGTGGATTTGACTGATTGGGTATCCAATCTTGTTCGAGTAAATAAGAAGCAAGGAACCATCTACATTTGTGTAGATTATAGGGACATAAATAAAGCTTGTCCTAAGGACAATTATCCCACCCCTTTTGTCGACCAAAATGTCGACGACTGCGCCGGAAGAGAAATATTCTCCTTGATGGATGGTTTCTTTGACTATAATCAAATTAATATTTTACCAGTGGATCAACACATGACTTCTTTTATTTTCCCTTGGGGAGGCTTTGCCTACCAGAAATTACCCTTTGGTCTCAAGAACGCTAGTGAGACATTTCATCTTTCTATGTCTTACGCTTTCCATGATATTAAGCACATTGTGCAACCTTATCTTGATGATCTGTGGGCACATTCCATGTGCTGCCAAGATAACCCGACACATTTAAGGGCCATTTTTGTACGCTGTCATTATTATCATATATGTTTGAATCCACAGAAATGTGTTTTTCATGTGGAGTTTGACCAACTTATCAGTTTTATTGTGTCGCTACACGGGATTCTAGTAGACCCCTTGAAGGTTGAGGCTATTCTTAATCTACCTCCTCCTTCCACACTATGCCAACTCCAAAGTTTGCAAGGGAAGGAAATTTTTTTGCGTCGTTTCATCCCCGTTTATGTTGAACTGACGAAAGGATTCACTCGGCTACTCAAGAGAGGTTATGAGTTTGTATGGGACTATACTACAAACAAATCCTTTGAAGCTTTGAAGCTTTCCTTAACCCATACACCATTATTGCTTCCCCCTGACTATAGTCGAGATTACTTCTTCTACTTAGCTTCTTCAGACTATACCATTGCCATGGTTTTGGTCTAAGAGGATGATTCACATGATGAGCATGTGATATACTATTTGATTCAAAGTCTCATGACTACTGAAACCAAATACCTACATGTGGAGAAATTGGTCTTGGCAGTTGTTCAAGTTGTCCAAGGTTTTCCTCATTATATATTATTACATAGAATCACCATTATTTTCGATTGCAACCCCATGCAACATATCCTCACTCGAAAATTTCTAGGGGGAAAGTACTCCAAATGGATAGTGATTCTCTAGAAGTTTGACTTGGAGTTTGAACACGCTAAGTCAAAGAAATCCTTGGTTTTTTCTGAACTAATATGTGACCTTCCCACTACTGAGACAAAAAATATGGAAAATAACTCCTTGCCTAACAAATCCCTTTTTCTAATCAGTTATGATGACATATGGTATGGAGATATCATCATCTATCTCTAGAATCAAACTTTCCGGCTTGATTTCTCTAGTACAGATCATCGTCATATACAGTATCAAGAACACCAATAATACATAATTCTTGGTGATACCCTTTACCACTGTGGTGTTGATTCCATTTTTCGACGATGTCTCACATACGTTGAAGCTGAGAAATCTTTGAATGACTATCACTTTGGAGCATGTGGTGGTCATATGTCTAGGTATGCCACTGCCCAAAATATCTTACGAGCGGGTTATTTCTGGGCTTCTTTATTTAAGGATTGCATTACTGCTTTCTAGAAATTCCATGCTTTCCAAACTTATAATAACAAGATAAGATCTCATCCTGCTCCCTTACATCTTGTAGTTTCTATTGGTCCGTTCTACAAATGGGGCATTGACTTCATGACATGTAACCCTCACTTGGCCGGGGGGCATGGATACATCATTGTAGCTATGGATTATTTCACTAAATGGGCCGAGGTGATGCCTACATTCGATAACAACGAGAAAATTGCAACATTGTTCATATTCAATCATATCATTAGTCGGTTTGGTGTCCCTCAATCCATCATTACTGATCACAGTAGTCATTTTCAAAACTTTATAATGTATGAGATTACTGAAAATTTGGGTCTTTGCCATGAAAACTCAACCCCCTACTAACCATAGACCAATGACTAGGTTGAAGCAATGAAAACATTTCTCATTACTATGCTTCGAAGAATGATAGGAATTCATAAGACTAGTTGGCACACGATGTTTTTCTCAGTGCTATGGGCCTATCGGACATCTGTCAAGTCTGCTACATGATTTACACCTTTCTAGTTAGTTTATGGTATCGAAGCCATGTTTCCGATTGAATGTGAAATACCATCTCTGAAACCGGCTGTTGAAATTCTCCCTAATACCTCTACCGAAGAAGAGCGTCTTTTGTATTTGATGCAACTAGACGAAACTTGTTGCGATGCCGCCTTAGTTATTGAAAATTAGAAGAAATGTGTTAAATCCCAATATGACAAACATGCCGAGCCACATGTTTTTTCTGAAGGTTATCTAGTTCTCCTTTACGAACAAGATCGTGATTTTCTAGGGGCTGGTAAATTCAATGCCACGTGGTGAGGTCCTTTCATTGTTAAATGAGTGTTGGAGAAGGGAGCTTATGAGATGGTTGATTATGATGGAATCCATTTGAGTGAACCCAAAAATGGGCTTTACTTAAAGAAGTACTATGCTTAAGTGATTTTTGCATGAGTGCTTATATTTTAGTGTATCATACTCTTTGTGTGTTTTTTCATTGTTTGGTTTCGACCTTCAACTGCTTACCTTGCGTTGTGCTTGGTTTCCAGATGTCAGTGTCTTCACTACCCTACATTGGCTTCGCTGATGTTCCTAGTCACAGTACTCAGAACTTAGCATCTGTTACTTGGGAAATCTATGCACCTACAGATGAATTGATTAGTCTACAAGGTGTTTTCCTTGGTCGTGCAACTAATAATATTGCGGAATACAGTGGAATCATTGAATTGTTGATTGATGCTATTTCACTTGGAATCCACCATATTATTCTATGACTCAATTTGCAGTTAGTAGTCCTACAATTGAGTAATGTTTACTCCATTCGAAGTCCTACATTATTAAGGGTATATTTATGAATTCGCCTCTTGGAACGTCATTTTGATTACATTGAATATCAACACATTTCTAGATATCTAAATACATTAATAGATGCATTGGATAATTATGTGTTAGATAGACATTTGAGACATTTATAAAATCTAATAACACTTTGTATATCGAACAAGTAAGCTGGTAGAAGCCTCATATATATAACGATAAATTTTTTACAAAAAGTGTTATTGTCTGAAGACCAAAATATAAAAAATATGAAGCACATGGATTCATATACAATACAACATCAAGGATGCCACTTTCTATAACATGCAACTTCCCGTGCTACTCTACGGAGAAGTCGACCGATGGAAGCAGACATGCCCACTGTGTGGCACTGGTAATGCCTTAGGATATCATTAATAGAGGCATCAAGGATGTTCATCATAATCCCCTCTAGGTTTTTCTCTATGGTCTCATAGCCAGTAGAAACTACTCCCACTACGACATCTCTCTCCCCTTGTCTTTGGATAGGGGATGAACCCAGAGGGTGGTAAGGTCCCACATATGCATCATCAAAGAGGATTTGATCAGTCATCATAAAAGTAACATAAAAAATATTTTTATATCATTTAAAAAAAAATTACAAAAACATCATATAAACAAAATTTCCTTCTTACCTATATCCCCCCATTGGGAACCCTCAGGAAGATCCAAATCCGGATCTCCTCGAAAATCTAGCTCAACATACGCATAGTCGTCGACCATGAGAATTTGAGTCCTCAACCAGTCGAAGAACACATTGTTATATTTAACGATAGGACCAAATACATGTCGTGTCATGAGGTTGACCCTCTTCATTCTCGGCTCCCGTGGGGCAGGTATACCCCACTCTACCTGTAAGCACAAAACTGGGACTCTCTCTATGAATAAGGACACCAAAATAGAATCCTACTTGAATTGTTTCAGTTCACCACTTCTGCACTTAGTCAGTTGTTTTTTCATACTCTTGAGCACCCCTTCACACCAGTTGAAAACTTGGAGCTCCATACATTCCGACGCATACTGAAAATAAATATGAAGAGCCATATGGGGAGCTACACTCCCTTCCATGCGTGTGATGGTGTAGAGGATGGTCCATAGGGGCAAGTTTCAACTGTTTCTTATAGTGATTGTACCTAGCACACAATGCTCACTGATATATTGCTTCATAGGTGCACCGCCACCTCTGCTGCCTGTCAGTGTGACTCAGGACCCACTACGAGATAGTCTGGTCAAGAAGTAGATATCCTCGATATCTATCGTAAGAATGTGAGCACCCACATGAAATGCCTTCTCGTTCACATCCCACATGTGAAATAGGTACTCGAGTAATCTCAGTTGGGCCCTCATACCCTGGATTTTGAAGAACTTTAACAATCCACACTGTCGGAGGGCCATTAATGTTCCCAGGTCATTCACGACAAAGTAGTCTTCCTCCTCATGTTCTCTCTCTCGCCATTCCAACATTTTTACCATGGAAAATATGCAATGGAACATTAAAGATAGATTACCATCATCATCTTCTTCTCTGGAGATTTTTTATTGGCAATACATCTTAAATTTTTTTTGAATTGTGCACATCATAGGCCAGGGCATCCATACAGTGTGGAGTCATCGTAGGCTAGCTATAGGGCTGCCTGCGATGATCCTATATCGTTGTAGGGCCAGATATAGGGCGCTTGCGATGAACTTCGTGCATAGGTACCCTAAAAAACTTAACTCAAAAGTTTAATTATAACCAATGAAAAACAAATTTTGATCCATGAAAAGTTGAAAGAGATGAAAATTACCTGTTCTATGGAGACCGTTCGTCGAATGATCAACCGTGGCCTCCGCAATCTGTAGTGGAAAATTGAGGTAAATAAGGGGTTTTAGAGAAAAATTTGGGTGAAATAGAAAATGGAATAGTGAAATGAAGTTCTTAACCATTTTTATTGACTTTTTCACTTTTTCATTTATATTTTATATTATTTTACTGAAACCCTAAAGTCCTAATGACCTTACAAGTGTTGATTTTTCTGCATATGAAAAATCTACGAGTGAAGCATTGAACAAGGATACTCTTTTTATTTTTTTATATACATTTGTCGCATGTACAGATCCCTTTAGATTTTTTTAGGAAAAACTCCGATATTAGTTTTTGTTCTTTCTCGTGCTCGTAAATCAATGAGAATGTAACTGAGTATACTTTTATCGCTTTTTCAGACTCGTAATGGTAACACGAAAAATGAAACCTATGGAGTATTCTTTAAGATCTTTTCACGCTCCGTAAAAACGAAAAGATTTCCGAGCGACCTTGTTCTTTTCACTCTTGTAAAAGTGTTTAAAGAAAACATTTGATGAGCGGTAGGTTATCACTTTTTTGGTCTCATCATATTACTTTACGAAAAAGGAACTTATGGACTTCTCTTTAATTGCTTTTAAGACTCTCTAGCCATGAAAAACCCCTGAGTTTTCTTTCCTTGGACTTGTTAAACAAACATCGAAAGACCCATATGGGAATGAACCACTCCTTCTTAGGGTTCGTTAAACATACTTTGAGGGAATCGTCCAAAGGATGAGCTTACATCAACAAGCATATGTTATCCTCCTCCAGCTTGTGTAAAAATAAAGAGGTACTCGCCATAAATGGTGGGGGGAAATTTGGGAAAGAAATGGGTCTCTATATCCATGTTAGTGGCAGTAATAGTCTCTCTTGAACATGACACACCCCTTCATGATTGTATCCGGGTTGGGAAATCCATTTGTCTCTCATTTTCTTATACACATGTCCATATTTCGGGTCCTCCTTGAGTCAATGCTGCCAAGACCATTGTCATGTCGTTCATATGTTCAAGAGAAGTCCAGCCTTAATAAGCCTCCTATTGAGTTGGCCATCTGCAGTTATAAATTTTCTACCATGTCGGCCTTCCCTGTGTCAGTTTCAAATCACTTCACACTCTGATCTACCTCAAATTTGTTACTTATTTCATGTCATTGATGGGGGATACATCAAGGCCCTCCTGTGATGAGTCTTTTCCTATCGACTATAGATCATTATCTAGGAACAAGACATAAAAATAATTTAGTACCTTAGAGCCTACATGCCTCAATGGCAGGTTTCTTCACTTTCAAAAGTGGGTTCACATCATTGACCCCTGATTGGAAGATTCCATTGAGTGTTCGACTTCAACTCATTTATTCACATTTGTTGGATTGTACTAGGGTACCTTGGGAGTCATTGATATCAACGGTGATTTCCCTCGCACTTGTTAATGATTCTCATCATTGACCAATAATCAAGTGGTTTCTACCATGTTCGAATTCAACACCTATAATCACATGGTTAGATTTGTACTTAAGGGCGATGGGAATGAAGACACTGGATCATCCCATTTTGATCCAGGTTGCGACAAAGTATTCATGATTTTTATTGACATATAGATCCACTTTGTATGTCTCGTGGCTATGTCCAGATCTAAATTCTTTAGATCATAGATCCACAGTGTATTCTGGGTGGTTATCAGGGATGATTTTAAGGATGGAAAATTATTTTAAAATGTAGAAACCTTGGCGAATCTTACTAATCCTTCATATGCCAACTATAAAATGTTTGGTGATATTTTTGTAAAAATATTCAAATTTCTAAGGATTTTATATAGTTTGTATAAATGTTTGGCGATTTTTAAGGAAAAGCAATTTTATCCTATAGAATTTGGGTGAACAATTTTTATAATAGCGAATCGGTTTTTGGGAAAAACCATTGAAAATTAGCCCATGAGCGAAATTTAGTCCCTAAAATCATCCTTGGTGGCTATGTCGATTCAAGGTGACATGTATCCACAATATATATTTAGTGTCCATGATTCATTTGACATTTTGTGATCTGAGTATGGGAATGCCTGCCTAGAACAATGGTACATTATTATGCTGATGCTTGACTGTTTGTAGGTTCCCAATCGATGCACTCCTTGTTTTCGACACACACATTTTACAAAGTATTTCGACTATCATGAATTCCGGCCTCATACTTTGGAAGGTATTATGTTACACATTATTTTGGTCACCCTAGTGATCCATTGACAAACATGTGTTCATGTTCCCAAAAAGAGCCTTTATTCATGAGGAGAGTGAATTACTTTCTCCTATCAAAGACCTCATTAAGGAAGGTCATCGCAAGATGCACGATACACAGGGTGCGACAATGCCTGATTGTGCCCCCCTACACTAAAGCTAGAATGTGATGTCTCCTCAGGCTACTCTACAACTAGGGTGAAACGATGTCAAAATACTAAGAAAAGGTCAATTTTCATGAAAGTTCTAGAAGGGGATCTTCTAAAAGGTGAGGTGGCATCCATATGGTCGGGATCTTACTCATTTCTCTGATTTGGTGGGATCACCATAATATCCTCAACCATCTCTCTCTCCCTTATATAAAGAGGGATTTGTCATGGAAAAGGATAATGTTAATGAAGGTTGAGTCAAGCAAGATTAATATTTAATTAGCTAAGAATTGGATGAGGAATTCTACTTCAGTTCATACTTGAGGGATTCATTTCAGTTCATCAAGTCATTGTGGATTTTTTTCATTCAAGGTTGGAGCAAGTGTGTGTGTTGGAGCAATGGGTCATCGAGAGGGGACCCCTTAACATCAAGGATTTGGTTGTAATCTCCACTTTCACTTTAAATATAATACAGTGATATGTTTCTTTCCCATAAAACTTGTCTTGTTTTATTGTATGATTACTTGATCACATGCATAAGTTCTTGTTGAGTATATTGGATTGCTTTAACTTTGGTTGGCTTGTGTTCCCTTGTAGATTCAATATCACAGGAGTGCCAAAGTGGAGCTAGGATGAAAATGGCAGGGGGAATCAACATTTAAATGGATGTTGTCTATCTCTTGTTAACTAGTAAACTCAATATTTAGAGCTTAGGGAAAGCGTCATATTCTATTCTATTTTTTTCTAGATCTAGGTGGATCTAGGGATATCTATTTATGTCTGCATTTATCGATAAGTCCCATACCAGGGGATTAATTCCATAAAGGAATGTTTTATTAATATTTATTAAAAAGTGTAAAGTAAGAATACAATATTATATCCTAAGTCCTGGGAAGCAGACAAGTGGCTAAAATCAGTTCTCAACATGACAAGTGTCAATTTGGGGAGATGTTGTGGACAAAAGACGATTCTCAACCCGACAAGTGTCAAGATGAGGACATGTTGTGGACATAAGACAATTCTCAACATGACAGGTGTCAAGTTGGGAAAATTTAGTCAAATGATTCAGACATAGTCCATTCGGGAACTCATTCATTCGGGGCGGTTGGACCACCATAGGGGAGGAGAGCCGACTAATATGCAATTGAGTAGATTTTTCCGTCATTCTCTGAATTTTCTGTGAGAGATCCCGTGATGTTGTCATGAGCTGATTGTTACTGTGATAGGTATGATGAATATTGTAGTTGATACCTTTGTATGACTTAGCTTGGAGAACTTGATTTAAGAGGTGGGTTGTCAGGCCCATGGAGCATTGGATTGAAGAGGTAGGTTTTCGACCTCGTGGAAGATTGCATTCTCTCTAGGTGAGAGAATTTCTGGGAATTATTTTCCTAGGTGTCAAACTGCAGCTATGGGGGTCTGAGACTTCTTGTCTAGCATGTTCATGAATCCCTGGAAGGGAAGTGGGGAAGATGAGGGACCTTTGAGCAGAGAAGGGGCACACTTCTTGGGAAGGGAGAGGCATGTGGGGAATGAGAGATTGTAGGTTGTCAATGCGAATTGAAATCTGTGATGGAGTTTCTTACAATTGAGTCACCTGTGTATGATCTATCTATGAACGAGTTCCTATAGAGTGAGATACTTTAGCCTGGTTGGGAACCCTTGCCCAAGTGGAGTTTAGTCTCAGCTTGGGGGTGACCCACTGTTGAGACTTTATGAACAGTGCGGTCTAAGTATGGGTGGAACGTGGAATGTCTTCCTACAGTTGGTGTCTTTTATTCACAAGATAAATTCCAAATTGTGTGTTAAATATGTTTGCAATTATATTCATGCAATTGTTGTCTTCACTTTATGTTTCTTATGTTGTGTTTATAATTCTGTTATAATTTGTGTATAAATATGTTTAGAAAATATAGGTAATCATACATTGTTGAGTTTCTATATTTTTTTGATTAAGTATAGAGATGTGTCAGAGAGATTTAAGTGGAATTGTTAGTAAATTGGTATCAGAGCTGATGAGCAAGAAAGTGTTTCTAGTGGCACTCCCTAGAGGAAGTCTGGGGGTGTGTTACAATATGGTATTAGAGCACAGTCTACAAAATGGATCTTAGATGGGCCGAGTTAACATCATGTAAAAGAAATTATTGCTGAAAATATAATTCAGGAGTGGCTGGATTTTCAATTTTTATTGTGTCAGTGACAAAAAATTGAAGCAATAGAGAGGAATTGGGTAAAAGCCCCAATTTATGTTTCCAAACTGATGAAGGATTTGGGAAAATTCACACCAAAAATGTCAACCAGTGACATACTCAAGATATGTCATACATAGGTTGAGTTTAAGTATGCGGAAGTGAAATTAAACAAATTTCATAATGACCACGGGAAAACTGGTTGAGAATCGAGCAAAAGCCCTAATTTCTGCAGCGAAGATTTTTGCAAAATTAGTCAAGGGATCAAAATTGTTGTGCGCACTAAGTAGTAGTGTTGCGGAGGCGTTCACAATAAGCATTGGTGTATATGAATAATTTAAAGGATGCACAAGATGTGCGCTTGGAATATTTGTAGGTACACAAAGGAAAGGGGGTAGAAATGACTAAGTGTTGAGACTTTTCAGACTTAGTGTTGGGACTTATTATGAGTCTGTGAGTCCGCAAGTTCGAGGACAGAAAAATGACTAATTGTCGAGAATTTTAGGACTTAGTGTTGGTACTTAGTATGAGTTCATGATTCTGCGACTCTGTAAGTCCGAAGAAGTGGAAAAATGACTAAGCGTCTAGACTTTTAGTACTTAGTGTTGGGACTTATTATGAGTCCATGAGTCTACGTGTTTGAAGATGGAAAAATGACTAAGTGTCGAGACTTTTTGGACTAAATATTGGGACTTAGTATGAGTTAGCGAGTCCACGAGTCCGCAAGTACGAAGAATCCTAACAAACTTTGTTGGCTGCAATTTTTTCAGAATTAATAGAATTTATATCATAACAAGATCACCATAGAGTTGAAAATCATGGAGGATGAATAGGGGGCTTCCAGAAATGAAGATGATATTAGAGGGATGTATATCCATATAGGTAATGAATATAAAAACTGAAATGGACATGGCGAAGGTAAGGGAGATAACATGAATTTGGTAGAGACTATAAAAATTCTACAAAAGGATGTCTAGAGTTGTAAAATTGATAATGAGAGGCTTATGAAACCTAAGGAGATGTAGGAAGACTTCAAAATTAATTTGATGTAGAGCTTGGACATAATAGAGAAGAAGATGGATAAGAATACTAATTCAAGCATATTAGGAAGCCATAAGTCACATGATAAGAGTGGAAGATAAGTGCGCAACAAAAGTGCCGACAAAAAACACCATCACTCTCTAAGACATTCCATGAGGAGAGTGCGCAGTAGTTCAAGTCATGTTAAGAAACCTAAGAAGAATGGGGTGGATGAAATATCGGGGAATTGAACAAAATAAAACCTCCTACTTTTGATGGTGAACAAAAGAAATATGAGGATGTAGAGACATGGCTATTGAATATGAGAAAGTATTTCATCTGCATAACTACTCTTCACTGGCAGAAGGAAGAATTTCTATTTATCAGCTCAAGGGAAAAACATCAATTTGGTGGAACCAATATGTGCAAGTACAATGCATTGATGAGAATAAAGTGACTTGGAGAGAATTCAAGAGATATTTTCAAATGAAATACTTGACTAAGAGGTACTATGATAAGAAAATGAAAGAGTTCTTTGACCTCAAGGTTGGGAGTATGACTATAGACGAGTATGAAAGAAGGTTTTTAAAATTACTAAAATGTGTTTCTTCCATCAAAGATGAGCAATTTAAGATTCAAAGATATTTGAGTGGGTTGCCACCATTTATCAGTGACAAAATACAATATGATGATCCAAAAACATTGGAGGAAACTATAAGAAGGGCTAAGTTCCTTTATGATCAACAAAAAGTGAAATCATCTTACTAGAAAGCTTGGGAATACAAGAAGAAAATTAATATGGAACTGAGGAAGAAGGGGACTAAGCCACCATTCTTCATAAATAACTTTCATGAACAACTAGATACTAAAGAATCCATAATGATAGAGCCATTGGGACAAAGACCAATGCAACAACCTATGCAATGTTGGGATTGTAAGGGATATCACATGTACATAGATTGGTTGCGCAGGAGTGAAAAAGTGAATATTGCTCACAATGTGCAACAATATGAAACAATAGAGGACATGGGAAGAAGTGTACATAGGATTTATGCAGCCTTGGACAACAAGCAAGATTGAATTCAATTGCATATGATTGAAGTAGAAGTTAAGATCAATAATCGGTCCATTGCTATTTTAATTGTTTCAGGGGCTAGTCATAGTTATCTAGATCCTAAGATGGTGGAAATGTTTAATTTTCCAAGAAGCAATCTTGGAAAACCTTGGATGGTAAAACTATCCACAAAAGCTAAAAATAAGATTAGTGATATGGTTAAGGCATGTCCAATGAACCTGAATGGTCTGAACAACATTGTTGAGTTGAATATCATACCTTTAGGTTCCTATGACTGCCTAATTGGTATGGATTGGTTGGATCAACACCATGATATCCTAGATTATTATAAAAAAGAATTTACTTATTTGGATGAGGAAGGGAAATTAAGGTTAGTAAAAGGGATTCCTAGAGCAGTGACTTTTAGAGAAGTTTCAACTTTGCAACTGAAGAAGAGTTACATAAAAGGATGTCAAATATTTGCAGCACAGTTGGAAGAGACATTTAAGGATAAGGTGTCAGACATTGAATATTGTGTAGTAGTGAAAGAGTCTGAGGATGTATTCAAGGAAGTACCAAGATTTCCACCCAAAAGAGATATTGATTTCTATATCAATCTGATGCCTAGAGAAACTCCAGTATATAACACTCCTTACAGGATGAGTACACCAGACTTGAAGGAACTACAAATGCAACTTGAAGAGATTCTAAAGAAGGGGTATATTCTTCGAAGTGTGTCACCTTGGGGTGCCCCAATTTTGTTTGTGAAGAAAAAGGATGGAACGTTGAGACTTTTCATTGACTTCAGGCAGTTGATAAAAGTAACATTGAAGAACATGTATGTTGGACACACCTACCACACTTAGAGGGGGGGTGAATGAGTGTGGGGCTCTTTTTCCCAAAACTTCCCTCTTGCACAAAAACTCATCAATTAGCAT